>CM076982.1:7003890-7138890 GCA_039105355.1 Benthosema pterotum
GGTGGCATGTTTAGGTTTTGGGATGTGTATCAGAGGTTTTCTACCCAGTAAAATGGGTGGAATTTGAAAATGTGTATGGGAAAATGTAGTAAGCTACAATCCTTGTTACTCGAAACAAGTGGTGTAGCTTCACTACAAGCTACTCGAAACAAGTAGTTTATTTGCACTACAAGCTATTCCTAGAACAACAGGAAAATGTAGTTAAGCTATGCAGCTTAGCTACTTGTAACAAGCTACTGCCCATCACTGGTCATTAGTGCGGTTGCTCTGACTTTAACGTCATTTGTGCGGTTGCTCTGACTGTAACAACATGTCATTAGTGCGGTTGCTCTGACTAACAATGTCATTAGTGCGGTTGCTCTGACTGTAACAACATGTCATTAGTGCGGTTGCTCTGACTAACAATGTCATTAGTGCGGTTGCTCTGACTGTAACAACATGTCATTAGTGCGGTTGCTCTGACTGTAACAACATGTCATTAGTGCGGTTACTCTGACCTCTGAACTGCGGTATCTCTCCGGTGGCGCTCTTGGGCAGGCCCTTGTGACAGGCGTCGCTGGTCAGCGCCACGGTGACTCCACAGCTGCCCAATAGGAAGCCGATCTGCTGACTGCCGGCGTCCTATAGGCCAAGAAGACATGATTAGAACACATGTATGGACTTTTCTCTCATTATTATCCACTTGTTTTTCCTAACGGTCAGGAGGACCAGGACAAATCAGTGAAGTCTCGATTGTGGCCAGATTTCCACAATTCTGGATGAATCAGGGAGTCAGATTGAGGCCAGAGCCAGACCAACTTGACCCTTAGTGTCCTGAACGCGTTTTGGTGTTTTATCTGTTGAAAAATAGCAGATCAACAAGCTCATGTCGCGCCACCGAGTGGCGCGACATGAGCTTGTTGTTCTGCTATTTTCTGAAAAATTGTGAAAATGTGCTGCAAATCTCTGAATGCATTACTTACATTTTATCTCAATTTTTCGCTTCTGGGGAACGCCGAGAGCAACATGTTTTCAGATGTGGGTCTGCAGCCAAATATGGATAATTCTGGTGGTCCTTGGCTAGAAATATGTTAGCATCACTGACACAGGAGCACAGATTTTTCAGAAAAACTAGAATCTAGTGTCAGAAACTATAGAATCTGGTGTCAAAAACTCGATTCTAGCGTCAGAAAGTAGATTCTAGTGTCAAAAAGGAGATCAGATGTGGTCCAGAATAATCTTTATTATTCTGAATATGAGGTAAAATACCTCCCTGTATGGGCCTTGATCTGGCCCAGTCCTGAACATCACCGTCAGAACAATGTCTTCATGACGACATTCAGCTTGCTGGGTAAGAAGCTTAGCTCCGCTTCACTTGTGTGTGCTAAAATACACTCACACCCTCGTTTTTGTATTCTTGCGTTTGTTTTACTGAGAATAGAAAAAAGTTCTGGGCATAGTTGAAATGGGGCAAACTTTAGGAAGGATTGGGAACTGTTTTGTTGGATAGTTGGTAACCAAATGGACTCTCGTGAATCTTTCAAAAGAAACCAAAAATGAAACCAAATGTCTCTTATGGCACCATCTGGTTTCATGTCACGCTCTCAAGAGTTCAATCATTGTTAAACATCTGCATTATATAATGTAGCTCTCAAGATGTCTACAATATTAGAGAATACGTAGAATAAGGTGACAAATACAAGATAGCTTCTCTCTTAGAGATAAAGTGAGAAGTTCGGTCATGCTGGAGAGACTCAGAGTAGAGTCACTGCTCCTTCACCTGGAAAGGAGCTAGCTTTTCTGGTTAGGATGCCTCTTGAGCATCTCCCTAGGAGGTCCTTGAGGCACGTCCCACTGGGAGGAGACCCTGGGGCTCCCCCCCGTGACCCGATCCCGACCCCCGTAACCCCGACCTTGGATAAGAGGATGAAGATGGATGGATGGATGGATGGATGGATGGATGGATGGATGGATGGATGGGGGGCAGTGGCTCAGGGGTAGAGTCACCAGATGGTACGATACGGGGTGTCCTTGAGCAAGACACTGAACCCCTAATTGCTCCTGATGTGCTAATAGGTTTCCACTGCCGTCAGTGTATGAATGTGTCTGTGAATAGATGAATGTGATGCACAATGTACAATGTAAAGCACCTTGGATGAAGGTTCTATATAAATGCACCATTTGATGGATGGATGTAGAATTGTTACTTTGATCAATGATTGCCTTTTCTTCATCTATAATTGCACCACGTCTGTACGTCTGTAATGCATATTAACTCAAGAATAATGAACACTTTTAAGCCCCTATGAAAAGTGTTGAAAGGACAATGCATCAGGTTGGTCAGAGCCACTGGGAACCAAGAAGTGAATTTATCCCCACAGCAGGAAACCAATCACTGTAACCCGCAATCAGCCATGTACTAAAAAGCTCTCGATTGCAGAAAAGAAATCAGCAATTGCCAACCTTTGGCTCAAATTAAATACAGTCCTCTGCTAACTGCAAAAAGCACACAGTGCAATTTGATTCATCTGCAAGACGGGAAAATGGGACATAATAAATTTACCATACTTTCTTAAAATGAAATGTTCTAATGAAGAACTTGTTCAACTTTAAATGGTTTGACCAGCATGTCAATTACCACCATCTCACTACCAGAGACCTGATTCATGGACAGGGTTTTACACTGTTTTAGATTTACACATGCTGAAAATATACATGCTTGTAGATCTGCTACTTTCAGCATGCAATTAACCAAACAAGAACTGACTTTTATTCTTCTACCGGAACTCTTCTACACTAGTCCATCCCTAATGTTATTTTGCGAGACAGAAAGATAATTTTGCAACCATTATAAACCACCCGCGACCGGTGGTCAATGGTCGTGGCCGTTGTGTGGATGAAAAGTTTTGATTAAATTTTTATTCATCATGGCAGAGTTTTTATTTAGTTTTCCTTTAGTTTTGGTTCTCATGGTAGTTGAACATTTTGTCATTATAGTTTTGCCAAAATCAACACTAGTTGAATGCCTTCCAGTGCAGAGTGCAAGTATTGCGAGTGAGGGGCACCTCTATGGGCACAGGGACTACCTCTATAAGCAGTAGGATTACCTTGCGAGTGAGGGGCACCTCTATGGGCACAGGGACCACTTCTATGGGCAGTCGGATTGTTTACCTTGCGAGTGAGGGGCACCTCTATGGGCACAGGGACTACCTCTATAAGCAGTAGGATTACCTTGCGAGTGAGGGGCACCTCTATGGGCACAGGGACCACTTCTATGGGCAGTCGGATTGTTTACCTTGCGAGTGAGGGGCACCTCTATGGGCACAGGGACTACCTCTATAAGCAGTAGGATTACCTTGCGAGTGAGGGGCACCTCTATGGGCACAGGGACCACCTCGGCCAGCAGACACCCGTAGAAAGCCACCATGAAGGCCACCGGATCGTTGTTGGGAAACACTAGCGCCACCTAGAGGGGAGGAGACCAACCCACAGACCAAACAACCAACAGTTAGTGGTAAGTGAGTTTAATGTAGTCTAATGCCATTTAAACTACATTACATAGTGGCTGAACTGAGTTGAACAGAACTGTGTGCGTGCGTGTAGTAAGGTATCACTCACCCGGTCCCCCGGTCGGACCATGGGCTCCTGTTTACTCCCCAGCTTGTGCAGGATGTTGTAGGCTAGCTTGATGCTTCGAGACCACAGCTTTCCTACAGGGTGCAAAACACAGGGTATGGGAGTGAGTGAGAGAGAGAGAGAGAGTCTGTGTGTGTGTGTGTGTGTGTGTGTGTGTGTGTGTGTGTGTGTGTGTGTGTGTGTGTGTGTGTGTGTGTGTGTGTGTGTGTGTGTGTGTGTGTGTGTGTGTGTGTGTGTGTGTGTGTGTGTGTAAACAGATTCATGAAAAAACAAAACACAGCAACAATATTGACCGCAACAAACAGTATAACTAGCAATATGGTTGAAGGGCTCTGCTCTCCACTATGCTGGGGAAACTGGAGGCCAGGAGCAATTCTGCAAATATACCCCATGGCTGGTCATTGGGGATCGATAGAAGTAGGAAAAAAAGGCTAAAATAAAAATGTTATTTTAGTCAGGACTTGTCCTTTATAGAAAGTCTACCTGGTTGGTCGCCTGAGGACGACAAGAGAGCCTGTGTGTGTGTGTGTGTGTGTGTGTGTGTATGCGTGAGTATGTGTATGTGTGTGTGTGTGTGTGTGTGTGTGTGTGTGTGTGTGTGTGTGTGTGTGTGTGTGTGTGTGTGTGTGTGTATGTGTGTGTGTGTGTGTGTGTGTGTGTGTATGTGTGTGTGTGTGTGTCCTCTAACGTGAGGTGACACGTCTCTATCCGTAGCCTCAGGGTCGTTGACGCTACACCTGCATGTACAAATGAACCATTTCTCCTCTCTCTGTCTATTTAAAGATAGAATCGATGCTTGGGGGATTTTTTAGAACACTTTAGAACACTTCATTTTTGTTACACCATCACCAAATATAGGGATATTTTACCCAATGTAATCTGTTTGATGAAAAGAAAAATCACATCACAATATATCAAAGTACAGCAACACATAGCAACTCTTAAATACGTTGTATGAAATACTTCATATTTACTTCATCTTAAATATGAAATACATATCTCATCATGACTTGACATGAAAATAAAACTAAAGAAATATTTCATG
Source organism: Benthosema pterotum (assembly GCA_039105355.1). NCBI lineage: Eukaryota > Metazoa > Chordata > Actinopteri > Myctophiformes > Myctophidae > Benthosema > Benthosema pterotum. The sequence goes on from CM076982.1 coordinate 7,008,551, forward strand.
GGGAGGACCTATCATGGGGGGGGGGGTATTCTTAACTCAATGATTGCTGAGTGGGTATATATACGTCGTTGTAGAACAGTGCCACCTGGAGGCTAAGTCCATACATATACGTCGTTCAGACATTTATCATTCAATCATATTTTTTTCACTTAAAAACCCAAGCTGTACGCATTAAATCCCTAATGGATCTGTAGTATACTGTTGCTTTAAGGCCCTGACGACGTCACAACCAATACTCCGCCCCCCTACCCATTTTTTTCCCTGCTTTGAGGAAGTAAACACAAGGAGAGAGGGCTGGGCTGAGCAGAGCCTTAGCACTCATCAGTCCCCTGCACTCTCTCTCTCTCTCTGCTCTTAGCAAAACAGCATTGTGAAGCGATCGCTTGTTTTTTTTTTTTTTCATCAAATGCAAGAGGCTATTTTACTTTAGTCATCTGGACACAGTGTGACTGCACTGGCATGGGGATTGCATTCTTTCTTTCTCTATTTCTCTCTCTCTTTCTCTCTCTCTCTCTCTCTCTCTCTCTGTCGGAGGGTGAGGGGCAGATGTTATAGAGGAGCAGTCAGGCAGGTGGCTAACGATCGTTAGCAAAATCTGGGTCGTTGGTGTGTGTGTGTGTGTGTGTGTGTGTGTGTGTGTGTGTGTGTGTGTGTGTGTGCGTGTGTGTGTGTGTGTGTGTGTGTGTGTGTGGAAGTTATTCTAGCTACGTTTAGCAGCTAAACGTCTTTGCAAAGAAAGCACAACACCCCCCCTCCCACACACACACACACACACGCACACACACACACACACACACACACACACACACACACACACACACGTGCGCACACACACGTGCGCACACACACGTGCGCACACACACGTGCACACGCGCAACAGGTCTGAGGCATTTCTCTGACTATTGCAGGGATTCTGACATAAAATCCCCAATAATTGGTGAACTATAGATGGCATATTTTTTTTTCTTTTTTCTTATTGGAGCAGAGGGTGTGCCCTTTCATATGGTATATGGTTTTTTATATATTACTGTCAACATAATTATATTATATAGACCTGAAAAATATTATTCCATAAATGATATGGTGTTGGCCCACAACGCAAGTTGAATTCAAATGACAATTACAGACGAACGGAAGATGGGAGGAATGTAATTTTTTTTCCCCCTAAAAATGGACAAATAGGGCTGTCAATCGGTGTATAGCATGTACAATATCTTTATTTGGTTCATATATATATTTGTCTGTCAATGTCTCTATACAATGTATTTTTACAAGACTGCTCATGTCTCTATTGCATTCAAATGGCAATAAGTCCTGAACGATAGGTGGTATGAATGCATTTTTTTTTTTCTTGTGAAAGCAGTGAGTGTGTTCTTTCAGACGGTATATGGCATGTAAATGTCGCTATAGGACTTTGGCAACATAATCATATTATATAGAACTGAACAATTATTATTCCATACATTATATGGTTTTGGCCCACGAGGCAAGTTGAATTCAAATGGCAATTACAGATGAACAGAAGATGGGATGAATGTAATTTTTTTCCCCCTAAAAGTGGACTAATAGGGCTGTCAATCGGTGTATAGCATGTACAATATCTTCATTTGGTTCATATATATATTTGTCTGTCAATGTCTCTATACAATGTATTTCTACAAGACTGCTCATGTCTCTATAGCATTCAAATGGCAATAAGTCCTGAACGATAGGTGGTATAAATGATTTTTTTTTTTCTTGTGAAAGCAGCGAGTGTGCTCTTTCAGACGGTATATGGCATGTAAATGTCGCTATAGGACTTTGTTTTTTATTGGCCTTGTTTTAAATTAGTGACATCCCTAGTGACATCACTCAAAAAGCTTAGCAGCACAGTACTTCCAGCTGTTTTCCCAGAATGGATAGCTCTCATAGAGTTAAAGGTAGGGGATTTCACTTTTGTCAGATATCACCCCAAAAAAATCTGTTAAAATGTTCTATTATAAGGTATGCAGACCATAAATGGAGTTTCCCCCTCCTCCACGTTAGCAGAGAAGCTAATAAAAGTTCCCCAGGTGGAGGGTGAATTCTCCTCCAATCAGAATCGAGCAGCAGGTTCACATAGTGTAGCTACTCTTGGGCGCCCCTAGTGCACCAGGCTGGTACTACACCATGAAATTCAAATCACTTACCCTACCTTTAAAATATTCCTAAAAATAGAGGAATTAAGTTGGAAACTTCTCCTTTGGTCCAAACATTCCTAAGACCTGTGAGATTGGTCCAGTGAAGAAAAAAAAGTCAAAGAAATATTGTGGGTGAAAGGGATTTTTCTCTACCACATTATGACTAAACAAAAAAATAGGGACGAGTGCAGGGAAACAAACCTGAGCACCTCAGACATCAGCAACATTATGTAAAAAAAAAAAACTACTTAAAGTTTTTTTTTTTTTTTAAATATAATGTAACTCTTGAGTTTAAAATGAAACCAAATGGACCTGTAAGGGTCCATTTGGTTTCATTTTACAATCTCAAGAATTACAGAAGTATAAAGGGTCCATTTGGTTACCAACTGTCCATCATTTAGCCTGGAGGACCACGTATAATCCTCTCAAGGACCACTGGGGTTCCCCAGACCAGTGGTTGAAATCCTCAGTGTCTTACCGTATGTGGCAAAATTTTTCGACACTTTTCTAAATGTGTACACTCTTGAGAATAAAGTACTTCAGATGTCTAAATATAATTTAACTCTTGAGAGTGTAAAATGAAACCAAATGGACCCTTACGGGTCCATTTGGTTTCATTTCACGATCTCAAGAGTTACAGATCTAAAAAGGGTCCATTTGGTTATCAACTGTCCATCATTTAGCCTGGGGGACCACATGTACCGTAATTCCCAGACTATAAGCCGCTACTTTTTTCACATGCTTTTGACCCTGCGGCTTATACAACGGTGTGGACAATCTATGGATTTTTACAGGTGTTTTCAACAAAGTTGGTTAGCCAGATGTAACTTTTTTTTTAGAGCGTAAATATGAAGCCAAATGGACCCTTGCGGGTCCATTTGGTTTCCTGTTTACACTCTCAAGAGTTATAATATGCACCATCTAAATTACCACCACTTAATTATTAACTCATGGTGATTTTGATCTCTATGTCTATGTCTATGTCTGTTTTGTTTGCGAAAATCCATCCTGGAATTGTGCACAAAACCAAAACAAATCTTTAGTTTTGCGTTCTGTGGGGCTAAAATGTTGTCAAATGGTGGTCTGTAGCTCAAATGCCGAATAAATAGTGGGCCTTGGGATCAAAAAGGTTGCAAAACACTGCTCTAAAAGAAGCTTGTTGTCTGGTGCGGCTTATAGTCAGGTGCGGCTTATACGTGGAACAAACAGTATTTCGCCCCAAATTTAGCTGGTGCGGTTTATATTCAGGTGCGACTTATAGTCCAGAAATTACGGTAATCCTCTCAGGAACCAGTGATGTTCCCCACACCACTGGTTGAAACCCTCTGCAGTAGAAGCATGGTATCAGTGTCTTACCGTATGTGAGCACGTAGAGGGGCTTCCCGGCTGTGTCCAGGCTGGTCAGACAGGGGGCTTTGGGGGAGATGGTCCCCCAGCGCTGCAGGGCAGCCTCCAGGGACGGGGGCCAGTTGGTGACCACGCCCAGGGACTCTCCCCGCACTGGCAGCATCTCTGCCCCCTCCGGACGGGGCTGCTTGGGGTCCGGCTGCTGGACTGGAGACAGAGAGAGGCAGGACAGGAGGGAGTCATCACCAAATATACTGTATGGTACAATGAATGAATGAATGAATGAATGAATGAGTTTATTTTCGTGTCTGGCTGCCTTTCGCAGCCCATCCCACACGAGATTATTCAGACACATTATACATCATCAATTCCAGTGTCATCACGCTGACATCAAAATAAAAGAAATAAATAAAGTTAATTGTCATATACAAATTACATATACAAGGTTCATATATTGTCATGCATTGCATATGTACAAAGTACATATACAATACATCACTATTATCTAACATGTAGGAGAGAGACTGAGAGGGAGACAAAGAGACCGAGAAGGAGACAGAGAGAGAGACAGAGAGACAGAGAAAGAGAGACAGAGAGACCAAGAGGCAGAAGAGTACAAATATATACCCCTGAAGGTAAGCTGAAGGTAAGAATATGTTTTATTTCCCAGTGGAAATATACTGTATAAAAATAGATATGTTCGTACATAATAATAATCAACTAGGATCTGATATTCAAAGTTCTTATTTCACAAATGGGTGTTTAAAAACTGAGGTTTTCTTATAATCAGAGCCCTGTCTATTCTAGCGGTTTCAAGACTTTTTTAATACAACAAAAAAAGACCCCAGTTCAAATATTTAGTTCAAATTGATTATTTTGTAGTAAATAACCACAATTCCAGGCTGGATTTGGAAATACAATACAGGCAAACATAGATAAAAAAAAAAGACGATTAACCTTCTACATTCTGTAGTTGTATAGGGCTAATTCACATGATGAATATTTTAATTCTTGAGTGTAAACTCTTGAGAGTTACATCTGGTTAACCAACTGTCCATCATTTAGCTGGGGACCACTGGTGGTCCCCGGACTACCGGTTGAAACCACTATTCTATGGAATCCAAATGACTGAAGTCGGTGGCTGGGGCGACCGATGAGAAGTTTAATCCATGCATCCAGTGCTTTCATCATTTCCCCTGACTCTGTCCGACCATCTGTTCAGCGTGTGGAGGTTTGCAGGGACCCCCACTCCCTGTGTGGGCCTCGTCAGACGTCACCTTAATTTGGTTTGTCAACGCCGCCAGTTGGGAGGTATTAATTGTCCGAGAGCCGTATCCCGGAGCAGCTGTTATTCCAAGATGGTTGTTATGAACCTTATACACCGATCCTACCAGTCCTCACGGTGGTCCACGGCACGCCAAGAGACATCAAAGTTCTTTCCATCCACCCTCAACCTAGCAGGCACTACAGTAGCTAAGCTTTAAGGCTCATTCAGAGTTTAGAATTTCGGTGATCACCACAAGCACCGCTCAGAGCACCGCGACCGCCACTATTCATAGTCCACTACCAGTACCTTGCTCCTACTCTTCCCCTCTCCCGTTCTCCCGTTCTCCTTGCGTCCGTTGTTGTTTATTTTCCCCTCTGTTTCTCTCTCTACTTCCTACCTGCCTCAATTCGCTAGTCAAAAAATCCTAAAAGTCCAATAGAAATGTCCTATCAGATTTTATAATCCCTTCTGCTCCCTTTATGTTTATGTCTAATTCTACTGATGTCTTTGTCTCTATCATTGAATTCCTTCCTTGGTTTTCTTTTTTTTATTTTTGGTCTCCAGCCGTTAAAAGCGGCTACCGGCCAATGTGATTGGTTGAGCTCTGTTTGGTGCGCGTTCCCAGTGAGCACCGCTGGAGTGGTTAGTTAAATCAGAGAAGAGGGCTAGAAAGAGCGGTGCCTGTGACGGTATGACATCATATTATAGGCAACGGTGGGCGCGGTGATCACCGAAAATCAAACTACAAATGGGCCATTAGCCTGGGTGGCAGGGTTGAGAGTGGATGGTACCTTACGTCATTTTGTAGTCATCGTTTCGTAGTGATTGAGCCGGAAAAACCCTCAAAAGCGGTTGCCTGGCTCCAGCCCTGAATCAACACCTTAAATTATTTTCCCTGGGAATTCAGGTCTGGTGATGCGGTCTATGGGTCCCGTGGGTATTAGTTGAAAATCCGACTACAGCATCTTATTGGTTTACAGCCCTGTCACTCAACAGTGCCAAACAAACAAACAAACATGCCTCCTCCAATGCTTCTTTAAAGAAGTGTCAGGTTTTATAAACATCGTCATCCGAAACAAAAAGGTAGCAGGCACGCAGGCAGGCAGACAGACAGGTAAGCACTTTAATCATAAGCACTTTCATTTGAAATATATTTGAATTTTGGGTTGTTTTGCATGCCATCATGTTTGGTGGGGCAGTCAGGTCATTTAGGGGGGCACTGCCCCCTCATGCCCATGCCTAGATCCACCCCTGACCGGCAGACAGACAGACAGACAGACAGACAGACAGACAGGTAGGTAGGTAGGTTAGTAGGTAGGCAGACAGACCTTCTAGAAGCTCGTCAAAGTCGTCCACAAAGAACTCCCTGAGTGGAGGTCTGCGAGGCTGTTTCAGTGTGTTCACCAGCTGCTGGATCTTAGCAGACACACGGCTGCTGACTGGCACACCTGGAAAACACACACACACACACACACACACACACACACACACACAACACACACACACACACACACACACACACACACACACACACACACACACACACACACACACACACACACACACACACACACACACACACACACACACACACACACACACACACACACACACACACAGTGAGTGAGAAGATGATGTTTGGCAACTTTCTGACAAAAAGGCAATTTGACGTTTTCATTCTACATACTGAATTACAGTGCATTTACTCAACTAGGGAGCCTACTGAAGTAATTAATCGTCCATTGGCAACATATCACCCCCCCCCCCCCCCCCATTGGAGATAAACGATATTGACACAGATGTCACACTGTGCTGTATACTGTATACTCTATATATCGTGATCAACATCTCTGTTGCTAGGAGAAAAAACGGAAATGATGGGTCAGTATTTCGCCATTCAAATGGTAGCTCAGATTGTGTTTATGATCAACAAGACTGTTTTACACGTTGGATCGCCTCAGACTGTCTGCAGTGACCGCAAAACCCAGAGTAGACATTTAACCATAGAAGGCCCAGTGTTGCTTTTTAGCAACATCAACCCTTTAATTATTTAAAAATGTAATCTTTTTTTTTTGTTATTTTTTCCACAAAAATATCATGGTTGAGGTTGATTGTTTAGAATTTCATTGAAATTGGTCATGATATTTGCATAACAATACCCCCCACAGAGGCTGCAATTAGCCTCTTCAATTAATCTCTGGACTTAGTGCATTTTTGGATGATTTTTAACCTTTGACCTTTAGCCTTTAACCTTTAAAATGACTGCAATAAATATATTTTTGTGATTATTAGAATGTCTATTACATGTACATTCATTATATTAAAATATATCCCCCCAAAATCTTTTTGAATTTATTATAATTAATTGATTAATTAGCATGAATAAAATAGATCATGGTAGTACAACCTAGTAGTAAGGTTAAAACTCTTTTTTTTTTTTTCAAGTAGAAATAAGTTCGGGCCTTGGGGGGTTAAATGACCCCAACCATTGAAAGTGAAATATTAAAACACACACACACACACACACACACACACACACACACACACACACACACACACACACACACACACACACACACACAGTTAAGACCTACCGTCTCCAGTCTCCATGCGCTCTGCGTTGCCATACTTCTGTGTGTTCCTGGCTATAGTTCTCATGTTGGACATGGGGTGGCGCTCTGGGCGAGAGTGGGAGGAGTCTGATGAGTATCCAGTCACATCAGGAGGATCTGAATGGTTCTCTGTAGGGAGAGAGACAGGTTTACACTACAGGTTGACTACAAAACCAGACCTGTGAAGTAACCTTTTCTCAAGTTAATAGTTTCATTATTAAACACACATTAACCACTTGGGCTCTGCATAATCTTTTTTGCACTTGTTAACAATTTAGTCAAGTAATAATGTAATTTGACCTCAAACTAATTGCAATAAAACAAAACAGCTGATTTTGTAAATTCAATGTCCTGAATAATGAGATACGTCCAGCTGCAGACCTAGCCTAGGAGTGGACGTGCCTCACAGGTGATGTGATGACGTCACATCAAGCCACAGGCCCCTGTTGTTGTAGACCTTACCCTACGTTTTAACGGCCGGGGATGCACAAGCACCGTCGCCCGATATCAGTGACGGCGACAGTCATTACCGTAAATACTCGCTTAGAATGGCATGCAAAATAAGTACCTTAAGCGACGGTGCAGTGGTGCACTGAAAAAAAAAAGTATGGTGGAGGAGGAAGTGGGACGGAACTAGGAACCAAACTGCGGCAAATGGTTTCGGGCCGAGGGCAAAAAAAGCAGCACTTGGCTCTGATTGGTTATCCCCGGCCAAAGGTCGGCCGATTCGGCCGAAAAGCTCGCCAATTTTTATCTTTCCGGGCAACATTGCCCACCCACGTCGTCCGTTCTGCTGCTGTCGCCCTAATCGGCGGCTCGCATAGAGAAATAATGGATCTCGGGCAACGTCGCTTTATCATCGCCCACCGTACCCCGCCGTTAAAACATAGGGTAAGGCCATGCTCTGCAAAACCTTAGACCCCTCCAACCGTAACCCTAATCCTAAATGCCCGACCCTCAACCTAGCCTCACAGACCTGACGGTGGTTGAGCGTCAGGGATTTAGGCTTAGGTTTATGGTTGGATGGGCCTAGGGTTTTGCTACAAACATTGCTACACCCTTCTCTAAACCTACCCCTAACCGCAAGCTAAGATGGTGCTGATAAGCGACCTACTGGGAATTATGGCTTGATAACGGTAGAAGTGGGTGGGGCATGGCAATAACAGGGGCCTGTGGGTTGATGTGTGACGTCATCACATCAACTGTGAGGCACGTCCACTCCTGGGCTAGGTCTGCAGCTGGAGCCTTTTGTGAATAATAGACAAAACCATTTCCCTCAGACAATTCCAGGCAACTTTTTGTCTGTTATTTTTTTATTAGTCCCAGGTTCACCCCTTTTTCCCCCATTCCCCTATTCTGTACTGTATTCTGTACTGTAGAAATGTAGAGAGTTTCTTCAAGAGTACAGAGATAAAGTAGTATTTGGGTGCGTACCATCAGATTCCAGGGGCGGGGGCCACAGCATGTTATAGAGTACAGAGATAGTATTTTATGGGTCGTACCATCAGACTCCAGGGGCGGAGGCCATAGCATGTTATAGAGTATAGAGATAGTATTTTATGGGTCGTACCATCAGATTCCAGGGGCGGAGGCCATAGCATGTTATAGAGTATAGAATACCGTAGTATTTTATGGGTCGTACCATCAGATTCCAGGGGCGGAGGCCATAGCATGTTATAGAGTATAGAATACCGTAGTATTTTATGGGTCGTACCATCAGACTCCAGGGGCGGAGGCCATAGCATGTTTATAGAGCATAGAATACTGTAGTATTTTATGGATCGTACCATCAGACTCCAGGGGCGGAGGCCATAGCATGTTATAGAGTATAGAGATAGTATTTTATGGGTCGTACCATCAGACTCCAGGGGCGGAGGCCACAGCATGTCAGAGCCGAACTCACAGGAGCGTCTCAGGGATCCTCCGTTCTCTGCTACGCTCAGAGCTCCTTTCCTCTTCAGAGACAGGTGACCGATACCTGTAAGGGACACACAGGGTTAACATTCTGTTCACCAATGCTCAGAGCTTTAGCACAGTGGGAACCCCCTCCTGGGGTCCCCATAAATAAATAAATAAATAAATAAATAAAATATAGTCTTATGTTTTAACTGCTATCAGTGTCTCTGATTTCATTGACACTACTTCCTGGACTGTTGTCTCAGTAAGACAGTCCCTCCCTATATCCACAAGGAGGTGCAGAGCACCAAAGAACTGTGGGAATTGTAGTCCAGGAAGTAGTGTCTCGGAGACATGGCCGCTAAACAACACCCTGGCGGCCAGGCTCGACGGCTTCGACTCCAGAGCTCTTAGGAGGATCGAGGGCATCTCTTGGAACCAACATGTCTCCAACCAGACTTTAAGAGAGCGAACCCAACAGCTCCCAGCTTCTCGCATCGCAGCAATGCGAAGAGTTCGCTGGTATGGCCATGTCATCCGCCTTCCTGAGGAACATCCAACCCGTACCATCCTCGCCTTCAACCCCCAGCTCGCTGGCTGGAAACGACCCAGAGGTGCCCCCCGCACCCGCTGGATGGATGTCATAACTCAGGACCTTAAAGTCTGTGGCGTGACCCTGGCCCAAGCTCAACAACTAGCCCACGACAGACCCAGATGGAGAGACCTGGTTGCTATGGTTGGCTCTACGCGCCTTGAAGTGCAAGAGGACTAAGTAAGTAAGAAGTAGTGTCCATGACATCAGAGACACTTGACTCACATAAAGACTACCAGCAAAGTGTTCTAAATCTTCTTCTTTTTTTTTTGCAAAAACAGTGAAATGCCCCTTTCAGTACAGTATATTATATGCCTGGTGGGAACTGATGCCACACCCAGCCATGGCGAGGAGTTAAGGCCTATTCAGAGATGGATTTTCGGTGCCCACCGCGACCACCGTTTCCTACAATATGACGTCATACCACCGCAACCATCGCACCGCAGCGGTTGCTTGTTTTTAACGTCTGGTTTAAAAAAAGAAAACAGACAAAACAACACAGTGCGGTGCGGTGCTGGTAGTGGACTATGGAATAGCGGTGGTCGCGGTGCTCTGAGCGGTGCTCGCGGTGGCCACCGAAATTCTAGACTCTGAAAGAGCCTTTAGGGGAGGGGCTGAAAGTGTGATATACTGTATGTCACTATATTACTTTTGTTTTTCCATTGGTACATTTGACTGCCAAGGTTTCAGCCTACAGGAAGAAACCTTAAATACAACAGGAAAACATAATTGCACGCAACAAAAACACCAGCCCAGGGGATCTAATGAAGCAATGTCACCTCTTAAACACCTGGAAACTTCAGTGTTTCAAATGTACTAATGGTCGATTTCTCAATTTTATTTTTATCCCCACGATTTTGTTACCCATTTTTTCACCCAGTGCCAATTACCTTTTGTGACCCTGGGCTCTACACACCCTCCACCAACCTGGGGAGTCAGCGGACTGGCCTCATGCTTCCTTCAATGCATGAGGAGTCCAAGCTGCCTTCTTTTCATTCTAACCAGTTCCTGTCCCCCTCCATCAGGTGCCCCAGTTGGCCAGGGGGAGGCAGTCTAGAGCCTAGGATTACTCCATGTTGTTGTGAGAGTAACAGAGAAGTTGCTGTTTTGGTGTGGGTGGCACAGTCAGTGTACTCTCCAAAATGAGGCTCGTCCCTCCCCAAAAATGTGCCATCGTTCGGCCTCTATATTAGACGCTATGTGGGCCACCTTGGTGATGCCTCTAGAGGTCATAGTAGACGTAGTCATGGCAACGTGAGTTTGAATTCAGCGCACACACATGCACGGCCACACGGCGCGCGTGGCGGGATGATGTGTCCTCTCTGTGCACTCCTGCTATGTCCTCTCTGGCTCCCCTGAGCTGGTCTGGATGAAGTGGAGAAGACTACATCTAGTGCAGGGGCTCTCAACTAGTGGTCCGGGGACCACCAGTGGTCCTTGAGAGGGTTCCAGGTGGTCCCCCAGCTAAGTTGGTTAACCAGATGAAATGTTTGTTAACCAGCTGTAACTCTTGAGCACGTAAACATGAAACCAAATGGACCCTTGCGGGTCCATTTGGTTTCATGTTTACAGTCTCAGATGCCTGAAGAAGGCCGCAAGGCCGAAACGTTGCTCAATTTATTTAATAAATGCTCTTGAACCAGTAAGTGGTGGTGTGCGGGTCTCCTCCCTTCTACAGTCTCAAGAGTTAAAATATTCATCATCTGAATTAGCCCAAGTCTACACAACTAGAGAATGTAGAAGATTAACGGTCACCTCCCCCGATCCCCTGAGCTGATCTGGAAGTGGAGAATCCTACATCTACTGGGTCTCAGCCTTTTTCATGTCAAAGACCCTCCCCTCCATGTACAGTATATCACAGCATTGTGAGCTTGGGAATCCGTTTTATTTATTTATTTTGTTGTAGTTGGGATAAAATTCCTCTTCTGCCTTGGATTTGAACCTGGTTTGATGCCTCAAGTGCTGACACTTTGACCATTGCGCTAATATAGCTGTCCTGCTCACTCAAGGTTAATTCTGATAAAATAATATAATGCCACTTCTGGCTGTGTCAAGTTGAGACATGAATGGAAGTACGTAGGTTGTTTTTGAATTAGTGAACTGTGAACTTTCCCAACACTGAGTAAAGTAGTCGTGACTAGCGAGATCCACTACCCAAGAAATTGCTAGTGGACTTAGCCGTCTCTTTTTCCGTAAAATCACATTGAATAAATTGAAATATTTGGATTTTTTTAAATATTTAAAATAATGAGGAAGAAAAAAACATTTTCAGATGGATGACAATTACATGTCAATCTGGGGTTTCTTGGTGTGAGAAAATGTGGGAACCACTTGTTTAAACAACATTAGAAAGTGCTACATGTATGTACACCTTAGAAAAAAAAAAAACAGAAAACACCACCCAGCAGGTGTGACTTTACAGACTAAAACAAGTCAAATGTTGCTTATAATAAGTCGGCATGGTAACACTGCCCAAACGGAAGGTGAGCACACACAAGGAGCCCCAGTGCCTTGGCGGGGAAAATCGTGGATAGAACCAAACTGTGTCCTCTCTCCTCACCGTGGTGTGACTGTGACAGCAGGTGGTGGTGGTGCCCCTGCTGGCTGAGGTGAAAGTGCGACAGGTGGTGTCCGCTGCCGCCGGCCTGCGGCTGCAGCAGTGCAGCGTGCGCCGAGGAGATGTGTGCGTGGGCCAGGTTGTCCGCCAGGCGGCCGGCGTTACCGCTGCCTCCGCTCTGAGTGGACGAGGACGAGGAGGAGGTGGAGCCCAGGTGGGCACCCCCTCCGCCGCCCAACCCCCCACCGGGGCCCAGCCCCCCACCGGGGCCCAGCCCCAGGCCCTGCAGGCTGCCCGCCAGGTGGGCGTGGTGCGAGCTGCCGTGGTGGATGCCGTGGTGGCTGCCGCCGTGGTGATGGTGGGCCCCCAGGGGCCCCCCGCCGCCCCGCGACATCCAGTGCTCCGCCACGGACATGTCGTCGGCCCCCGGACCCCCCACCGAGGCCTCCTCGTCGTCGTCGATGTCGGAGCCCTCCGACGACGAGTGTGAGCAGAGAGGAGACAGGCCTGGAGAGAGAGAGAGAGAGACAGGTGACGAGTCTGAGCACAGAGGAGACAGGCCTGGAGAGAGAGAGAGAGACAGGTGACGAGTCTGAGCACAGAGGAGACAGGCCTGGAGAGGGAGAGAGAGAGAGACAGGTGACGAGTCTGAGCACAGAGGAGACAGGCCTGGAGGGAGAGAGAGAGACAGGGGAATCAGTTTGTGATTGTGATTAGTGGTGTATTCACTCGATATTGTAATATATTGATCTTATATATGGATCGTTGTGTTCTAAGTCAGTGGTTTTCAACCTTTTTGATACCAGAGGCCACTATTTATACAGAATTTCAGCCACAGACCACCATTTGACTTCATTCTAGCCCCAAAGACCCCAAAACTAAAGATTTATTTTGCTGTTGTCCACAATTCCATTTGGGAAACAAAACAGTCCAGCATACAGATCAAAATGGCCATTAATCTACATTTTCTAGTTGTGTAGACTTGGGCTAATTCAGACAATGAATATTTTAATTCTTGAGAATGTAAAAAGAATGTGGACCCACACGGATCCATTTGGTTTCATTTTTACGCTCTAGTGCTTTTGTGCTGATGAGTTTGGGGCAAAATTGGTTGACAAGCGCCAGAGATAAAACCCTCGATAAAACCCTTGTTTTTCACCATTTCTTCAATGATAGAGTCTTCCTTACTTCCTAGAAAGGACCATTGGTAACCAATTGGACCCTTATGGATCTTTAACTCTTGAGCTCTGAAGAGTAAAATTATATTTAATTCATTCTGAATTGCCTAATGTTCAAGAATCTACACATTTAGAAGAATTGCTATTTTGACAGTTTTGCCAGTTACAGTATTTCTCCTAAATTAGTCAGAGAGACTAAACTCAACATCAAATGGTGTTCCATGGCTAAAATGCAGCATAAATAGTGGGCCCTGGGATGAAAATGGTTGAAAAGCCCTGCTCTAGCGCATTCTAGTGCATTTTAGAAGTGCCACTAGTGGGTATTGGATTTTGGCAGTGGGCAACACTGGCGACAATCGGTTTCGGTGGCAAATTGATTTCTCCACTCCTGCCTGGAGTTGGAGGAGAGAAAAACAATCTTTTTCAGTCTTTTTTTGGTTCCTGTCATTGTGCTGTCTAGCGTCTGCCTCTTCGTTCTCTCTCTCATACAAAACCATCGCCGACGTTCCTTCAGCTTTCTGTCGGATTGCCGTCGCTCTAATGTCTTTCTGTGATTCCTCGAGGTAATTAATGTACGTCCATCAATTTGCACTGCGCTCCTCGCACGGCGGGACGGACGGACAGACGGACGCGTTGAGAGGGGAACTCATCTTCTACCTAATAACTTACCTAACATCTTCTCTCCCAGACTGCTGTCACAATGTACAAACGTCTAGGTATAATTGCCTTAATTGTATCCGTCTAAGCTCTAATTGCGGCTGCGTCGGCGTGAATGTGGGAGAACTAAACACTTAAACCTTGTTATGCTTGATTTTCGCACTACATCAAATATATTTGCTGAAATTCTGCGAAGGTCTCTCCTGTAAAATACGGATGCTGTGGCTGCGCAGAGCTATACAGGAGAAAGATCTTATTTTGAAAGCAAGTTTGGCCGGTAACCGCTGAGTCACGAAGCTAAATCATCTGTTTACAGCAGTGGTTTTCAACCAGTGGTCCGGGGACCACCAGTGGTCCTTGGGAGAGGTCCAGGTGGTCCTCAGCTAAGTTGGTTAACCAGATGTAACCCTTGAGAACGTAAAAATGAAACACTCTCAAGAGTTAATACATCGTCTGAATTAGCCATTTTGGAATGTATGTTTTGCCTGTTTTGTTTCCAAAATTCCAGCTTAGCAGTATTGTGGACAAAAGCAAAAGAAAGCTTTAGTTTTGGGGTCTGTGGGGCTAAAATTTCATCAAATGGTGGTGCGTGGCTCAAATGCTGATTAAATAGTGGGCCCTGGCATCAAAAGGTTGAAAACCACTGGGTGTGGGTCAATAGATCCACAATAACACGACAACATCCTAAAACCTGGCTATATCAGGGGTTTTCAACAGGTGGTCCGGGGACCACCAGTGGTCCTTGAGAAGGTTCCAGGTGGTCCCCAGGCTAAATGATGGAAAGTTGGTTAACCAGATGCAACTCTTGAGAGTGTAAAAATGAAACCAAATGGACCCTTGCGGGTCCATTTGGTTTCATTTTTACACTCTCAAGAGTTAAAATATTCATCATCTGAATTGGCACCGCTTAATTACGAAGTTTACACTGTTTTGTTGGCAGAATACAGCCTGGAATTGTGGACAAAATCAAAAGAATTCTTTAATTTTAGGTCTTTGGTGTGAAAATGTAATCAAATGGTGGTCCGTGGCTCAAATGCTGGATAAATGGTGGTCCCTGGAGTCAAAAAGGTTGAAAACCCCTGGGTTAGATGGATGTCAACAGACCCACAATAACACAACAACATTCTAAAACCTGGCTGGATGGATGTCAACAACAGACCCACAATAACACAACAACATTCTAAAACCTGGCTGGATGGATGTCAACAACAGACCCACAATAACACGACAACATTCTAAAACCATGCTCTGTCACAGACTACAGTGCGTGGGTGTTGTTGTTACAGTGTGGCATTATGCTGAATTGCTTATAATCGATTTTGCTTTTTAAAACGTATTTCATCCGCCTAATGTAGTTTGAGCTGTACCGCATTGTTTGTGTGTGTGTGTGTGTGTGTGTGTGTGTGTGTGTGTGTGTGTGTGTGTGTGTGTGTGTGAGTGTGTGTGCGCGTGTGTGTGTGCGTGTGTGGATTTGATGTATCGATATATCTCATTTTTCTACCACAAATGACTGTGCTTTTATTATACTAGAACAAGGACGATTCCACCCATTTTCAAGATTTTTTCCGAGGGCGTACAAATGGAACCAAATGGACCCTGACGGGTCCATTTTGTTCCAATTGCACACCCTCAGAAAAAAAGGTCCTAAAATAAAAATCATTAACAAACACAACACAACCACAACTTGATGATGTCATCATCAAGTAAAATACAGTACTGTGAAATGTTGAAAATGGGCGGAATTCTGAACAATATGGACCAAGACAAGTTCAATCAACTAGGACATTTTGAAGCATTGTGAACAGACTACAGTGTGTGGGTGATGTTGTTACCAATTCTGTGACATTCTCTGGAGCTTTTCCCCCGTTTATTTCTTAATATTGTTTTTTTTTTCTTCTTCTTTTTTGTGTGAAATGGTTGCTCCTGGCTCAGCATCTAAACGGCTGAGAGGAGCAGACATGCCAGCATTACAACCTAATCCTTCCCAGCCACGGGGGCAGGCTTTTTTTAGGGTTGGTATTTTGGGCTTAGTAAAAGATGGAATTCAATTGAAATAACCACTGTGTGTGTGTGTGTGTGTGTGTGTGTGTGTGTGTGTGTGTGTGTGTGTGTGTGTGTGTGTGTGTGTGTGTGTGTACGTACAGTGGATTTTCTTTCATTTTAAAGGTTCAAAATCTTTTCCTTTTCATTTTTTTATGTCAGAAAGGCTTTCTTATGTAACGTTATCTAATTATAATAGTTTTTAAATTTTATAGTATTAAAAATAAAGGGGAAAAGGCTAAAACTCCTGAGTGTTTTTCTTTTCTCTCAATTAAAGTCCTACTTGATTACAGAGAAGCTTTTCAACCATTTTGATACCAGGGACCACTATTTATTCTGCATATGAGCCATGGACTACCATTTGATGAGATTTAGTCTCTCGGAACCAAAATAATATATTGAATATTTTGTTTTTGTCCATAATGCATTGCACAAGTTGTTCAAAATAACAACTGTTCTACATACTCTAATCACATAAAAGCAGCAGACCTATTGCTTTATCCGTATTTTTGACACTTTGACCTTATTTTGAGTCCTGAAAAGCCACAGTTCTGGACCAAACAAGTTTACTTTATTTCTTTCCAACCAGCATACTGTAGGCTACGTGCCGCGTGACACTGCGGAACTCAGTGCGGAGGCGTGTAGGCGTCCATGGACGTCTGCACCACCAGCGAGCGTCTCTTGGACGGCATGGGTACGGCTACCTTCCTCTCCACATGGCGGGCCAACACCGCCTGCACTGCCTCCGTGTGCACGTCTGGAACACACAGAGAGGCAGAGAGAGAGGAGAGGTGGAGATAAAAACAAACAAATTAGGAGGGAGGGGGGAGACTTTTAGTGACACGTAACGTAGTACAGTATGCAACAGGCCCGAGAATAATCCCCTTTGTTCATTCACACACGCACGCACGCACGCGCACACACACACACACACACACACACGCACGCACGCACAAACAGTCACAGAGAGAAAAATAGAGAGAGAATTACTCAAAAGCAAAGTGAAAAATAGAACACAGACATTAAGTGACAGCGGCTGAAAACTGGGACGATGTCACCATCATCGGGAAAAAAGTCTGTTTGTTGAATAAGAAAAACTATCAAAGCAATGTGAGTTTTCTTTCCCTTCACTGTTCAATTTGTTTTGTTTGTTCTTTTATTAGGATGGAGATCTCCATCCATAAGGCTTGAAGTCCATCCACCCCAGCAAACACAGTCAGGACCGGGACGAATTAGTGACGTCTTGATTGTGGCAATCCATGACTAACAGGGGTTGACACCAACACTTGCCCGCTTGCCCGGGGCAAGTAAAAAAAAATGGTCAGGCAAGTGAAGACTGCTACCTGGTTGCCTGATCAGGCAAGTGTGCAACTTAGTGCAACTATAACACAACACAAGATAAATATGTCTTGAAGGCGGTCATTGCACTCTGCCTCTGTGTCTTTCCCTGCTTTATAGCTATCCACAATTCCAGGCTGGATTTGGGAAACAAAACAGGCAAATTAACATACACATCAAAATGACCTAATCTTCTACATTCTCTAGTTGTGTAGACCTGGGCTAATTAAGAATTAATTTAAGAATTTTTAATTATGAATTTTAACTCTTGAGAGTGTAAAAATGAAACCAAATGGACCCACAAGGGTCCATTTGGTTTCATTTTTACACTCTCAAGAGTTACATCTGCAAAATCTACAATGTATTTTTGGGGGGCAAGTGACCATGAGCTGAGGGCAAGTAGAACCTGACTTGCACTTGCCCGATGGGCAAGTGCCTCCGAGACCTTAGTGTCAACCCCTGACTAGTCAAAAAACCTGACACCAGAATATCACCTCATTTCAACCAACACAAATCCTGTCCACTGAAGACAGACATCCCTGGATGAAATCACAGAGGGTCAGATTGAGGCCAGACTAACTTAACCCTATTGTTCTGGCACTAGATCTTAGTAGACATGAGATTCTAGTTTCTGACTCTAGATACAAAAAAATCAGTGATGCTCAACATATTTAATGCCAAGGACCAAAAGAATTATCTATATTTGGCTGCAGACGAGGGCTGGACTGGGACAAAAATTCGACCCGGTCATTTTATGCGTGAATTTGGCCAAGAGCGTCCCATTTTTGTGCGAATTTGGCCCAGACCATTCTAAAACAAAATAATCAAAATAATGGTACAAACCAACAGACCTACACAAGCCTTTTCTGCTCTCACAAGTATGATTGGGGCAAAAGGATGCAAGATGGAACAGGATTTATTTGTCACTCACTGATACAGGTACAATACACGCCTATACTATTATTTTTTAGCACCCCCTAGTGCCCCCGATGGTCGCAGCCCACCGGGAGAACTCCTGCTACTCCCTATGGCCAGTCCCACCCTGCTGCAGACCCCCATCTGAAAACATGTTGTTCTAGGGGTCCCCCGGAAGCAAAGATTTAAGTTAAACATGTTTGCTTCTGAAATAAAATATTCAAAGATTTGCGACACATTTTCACGGTTTTTCAAAAATATCAGAACTACAAGCTCATAGTCAACTCGGTGGCACCCAAGGCAACTACCTAGTCTGCCCAATGTCAAAAACGCCCCTGCACTCCCATAATGCAGTAGTTCTAGTACCTGATCTGTAGCGTTCGTCCCGCGTGCCGGAGGTGCGTCGTCGATGGAAGCGTGCTGCAGAGGGGGGGCCGAGGGGGGGTCTGTGGGACATGGGCCCTTCCATGCCTGCACAGTGAGAGGCACACACACACACACACACACACACACACACACACACACACACACACACACAGACGCACGCACGCACGCACGCACACAAACACAAGCACAGACAGAGATAATAGGCAGATGGAAAAAAACAAGACGCAGACACACTGACATCGATCGATCACAAAATCGATGAGAGTCATAAAAGTTCAGAGGCTGTCAAATGAAAATGGAGATGATTACATTTCAGGAGAGAGATTTTATAACTTCCAAAATGAAATAAATCAAACAAGCTGTTGTGTGTAAGGACTGACACGCACACAGTTTAGCTTTTGAATTCACTTTGCTTTAGTCAACCTCTTGTCTCAGTACAGAACCAGAACTTCCGTGTTATAGCGCGCCTTCACTGAACTACGTCAATATCCCATGAACCCACAGTCTCTTAAAGGCATAACATTATCTGCAAGACTCATTTACTGTAACTCACTGTACATGTTATTAGGGAACATAACACAAGACTACCAACATACGGTAGTTATTACTGGATTGTTGCGTTCAACAGCTGCATAGCAAACTAGTTATAGTTTGATAGTTAACCCTCAAATCATCACTCAGAGGTCTGCCTATACAGTATACAGAGCGGATTGTTGTCGCATCTTGTCACATGACATGCTGCGAGACAACTGAGTTGATAAGCGTCCTCAGCCAAACGTCCTGTGCTCTCCGAACGCACCGCGAGCACGCCGCCTTGCAATCTGTCTTAACGCACATTCGGCAACTTTATTCTGGTCAATATCTTCGAAAAGGAATAGCCTCTTCTAACCCTAACCCTAAACACAACCGCAACCTCATGTCACTGTACTGTCAAAGAGCTTAAAACAAGGCGGCCAGCCAGCCACGCTGATGTACTACACAGTTATAAAATGTTCTGTCCAGTGAGGCAGCAGCCATGCAGCAGCCTTGTTTTCAGAAAAGTTTATCTGTGGGAGTCTGGCAGAAAGGATCAGGTGATGCCAAGAAGGGCTGTGATTGTGATTGGAGGATACTGAAATGTTGACCAGTAGAGGGCGCTTATCTCACGTTTCCGAACAACCAGGAGATGAAAAGTCAACACTGATAATTGACTGCTTGTTGATATTGATCAAAACATTGCTAGGTGTATCAGGGCCTTAGGTCCAGAAGATCGGCTTGATAAGCAACCTATGGGGAATTATGGCTTGATAACAGTGGAAGTGGGTGCTGTACATTTTCTCCATCCTGCATTGGTTCTGCACACAACTCTTTCTCCAAGGTCACACAATACAACAAAAAACATTTACTTTGACACAAAATTGTCCTCCAACTATCGTCAACAGTCCTTAATTAATTTCCTACAGCCTTTTGGGCAGTAACTCCAGTAAGACCTGTGCAATGACTACACCATCCCCCAAAACTCCAATAGTACCAGGAAATGCCAGTCAATTAGATTTTAATTAGTAACATGAAATCCAAGGTGCATTGTGAACTTTAGGTACAGTATGCACTATTAATCTATCAAACTAATACATAAAACAATTCTACATTTAATTTGTGTAATTATCTTGTTAAGTACAGTAATCATTCAGCACTTGGAAAAGATTATAGGCTATTTATAGATTGACTTAAAGGGGAAGTCCACCCATTTTCAACATTTCTGAGAGCGTACAAATGGAACCAAATAAACCCGTTAGGGTTCATTTGGTTGCATTTGTACGCCTATTCTAAAAGAGGGTAAATCCTCTGACATTTTCTACCTGCTAATTGTTTTTACATCATAGTTGTACAGATGGCCTACAGGTAGTATCCCTACATCCCAGAAAAGCCAGAATGCCAATATGTGGTTCTACTGTAGATCAGAAGCCAATTTTTTACAGTATTAAATAGGCGGAAATAGCAAGTTGACTTTTCTGAGCAGGAGAGGAGCAGGACTTTTCTATTAGGGGTATAACTAAATGTGACAGTTTTTTCATATCTTTAGGGTGTTCACTTCATGAAATGTTTATTCCCAAGCTTTACTTTTACTGTAATGTTATAAAATTAATCAATGAAGTGACACACAACATACAGATCCTGCAAGACAGAGATCCAAGAAAATGCTGTCATTTTCTACCTGTAATTATTGTTGTTTCTTATTTGCACAAAAGGTCTGCAGGTAGTTTTCAGAATGACAATATTTGGTTCTACTGTGAATAAGCAGCCCTTTAAGGCCCTTAGGTGGAAATGGCACAAAGTTGACTTTTCTGAGCACCCTTTTATTGTCCTATCCACTTAATGGAATGGGAAGTTTTACCTTTACCAGAAAAAAGTCATAAAAGTAATCCATGAAGTTACTGAAAGTTGGTTGGAAAGTTGGTTGTTTTTACTTGGATAGATGCAGTCTTGTGCAGAGGGGGGCTTTTGGTGCTTGGGCACATGTCATGTTGCTTCAGTATTGCTCTTCCCTATCCATCCTTCCCATTCAATGTCTCCTTTTGACTGATGCATTTAAACCAGGCATCCCCAAACTACGGCCCCCGGGCCGGACCTGGTCCTCCCCCACATTTTACCCGGCCCCCGAACAATTCCAGACGCATCCCCCCACCCACATTATTCCCCCACGCAAAACTGAAATCTGTCGCGCACAGACAGATTAACTATAGCTTCAGTCTCCACCCAGGCTTCAGACAGAGCTGTCGCGCTGTTAAAGGTAGGGTAAGTGATTTGAAATTCATCCTGTAGTTCCAGCCTGGTGCACTAGGGGCGCCAAACAGTAGCTACACTATGTGAGCCTGCTGCTCGATCCTGATTGGAGGAGAATTCACCACCACCTGGGGAACTTTTATTAGCTCCTCTGCTAACGTGGGGGAGGGGGAAACTCCATATATGGTTTCCACACCTTATAATAGAGCATTTTAAAAAATATAGCATTTTAAAAAAGAAAATAATAATCGAAGGTCTTTTTCAACATTAAAATGTAAGTAATGCTGCTGCTTTCGCTCCGCATCGTCAGCGCTCTCTCACTCACTCACTCACTCACACTCTCACTCACTCTCACTCACTCACTCTCTCACCGTCTAACCCTAACCCTAGCCTAATCCTAAACCCTAAACATAACCTCAGTAAAACTAGGCTATGCCTACACCTAACCCCAACCCTAAACTTAACCTCAGTAAACTTATGCCTAAACCTAACCTAACCCTAACCATAACTTCAGTAAAACTTCCTGGGCGGAGCCATGTTTGAATTAGGGGTCATTTTAAAAGGGGTGTGGTCATTTCCGGGTATTTCGTCCCGGATAGAGGCTTAGTCACAGTTCCCATGTTGTTCGCAGCAGCCATATTAGCCAAGAACAGTTGAGATATTCTCTCCTAAATGAAGTGCATACAAATCTTAGCCAGGTCCTAGACTAAGAGGAAGCAGCCAAGCAGGGCTCGAGGCGTAGACTTCGACATCGGAGTAGACTTGAGGGGGGTCGAAAAAATAGTGCGGGTGCGAAATGCAGGGGTCTAGGCGGCGTGATGCGGTCTGTGAAATGGACCAGAACTTTGTTGTGGCGCTGTGACGTCACAGCCCTGAAATGTGCACTTTCCAGTGCGTGCACTTTGGATTGGAGACATTGGATACGGTGGAGACAATAATAAATAATAAATAAATATAAAAAAATAAGACATTAAAATGGCAGGGGGTTGAAAGCAGCTTTGTAAAAATGAGTCTTTAAGAGAGATTTAAAATGTGGCACAGAATCAGTAAGCCTGATTTCAAGAGGCATCAATAATAAAATCAGTTGTTGTTGAAGTTGCAACAGACACGCAGCATGCATAAAGCTAAAAGTCCGACTCAGAAAGTTTTCTGTTTTCAATGATGAAATGCTGTTGGTTTAGTGGTGCCACAACTGACTACGACCGTCCCGCCGTAGTTCTTCTAAAAGAAATGCTTGAGCTGGGCCTTGTCCATGTTGAGAGGGAGGTTGCCGACAAACAGCTGCTGCAGGGCGTACGTGGCTACCAGTGTTGTTGCCTCCGCCATGTTGTTATTGCCATGGTGTGGGCCTGAGGATCTGCTCGTCCGCGCTCCTCACCTCCAGACGCCCTTCCGTATTCTCAGTCTTGGGCCTTTTCTCCATGGCTGACAAGCGCCCTTCGATCTTCAAGAGGTCCTTCTGCTCCACAACGAAAGATGCCCTTCGATCTTCCGGAGGACCCTTTGGTCTCCGGCCGGCCTCATTTCTTACCACTGTGATATCACTCACGGCTGCCGCAGGGAGTCATGGCTGCCAGGTCCCACCGGATGTCACATGGAAGTTCTGACAGCTCCAGGCCGTGCCCAATGACTGCCAGCTTGCTTAAGGTCTCAAGGCGAGGATTGAGGTCCAAGATGAAGGGGTAAGGCTTAGGGTCCTTCGTTTTAACCAAGATGATGGCAAGATCTCCCACCATGCAACAGTCTGCTTCAATTGTCGGGGGTGGGCGTCGGCCCTTGGGCCCGACCTCCTTCCAGGAGGACGACTCTAGGTTGTATTTCCACAGATCATTACGGTCGTCGCCTCCAAATATGTACAGCTCTCCTCTGTAGGCAAAAGCTGAATGACGGAAGCGTGCTTCTGGAAGCTGTGCTGAAGGCCTGCTCAGCCAACAGCTGGTCACTGTGTCAAAAACGCTAAGGGGGTCGCGATCGTACCCCATCCACCTTTTACCGCCCCCAAATACAAACATCTTCGTCCCAATGATGGTGGCGGTGTGTCCTGAAGTCGGGGGCGGCAGAGTTCCTCCGGGGTTGATCAAAGTCCAGACCATTGTGGTGGAGTCCAATCTGTGGGTGTCATTATGGGATCTATAAGATGTTGCTTCTTCATGTCCTCCATGCACATACATGACCTTCCTCAGGACACAAGCTGAATGGTACATCCTCCAGGGAACGTTCCCATAAGTCTCGGCTCTGCTCCACAGATGGGTGTCCACGTCGAATGTGTGAAGAACATTATAGTCCAATTCATAGGACCAATTGCGGCCTCCCCAGATGTAGATGTCGTTGTCTCCCATTGGCACAGCTGTGTGACCAATGGTAGCCCAAGGGTTGTGTGACCGACAACCCTCGGGCTTGGGGGTCACCGTGCTCCAGCGCAGAGAGACCGTGTTGAAGATGTGCACAACCATCTGCCAGTGTTTTCTATACTTTCTCATACCTCCAAAAGTAAACACCTTGTGCTTTGCGGCGACCGCAACACAACTGTGTGAATCCGTTTGGCATCCTTCGTTCAGGTCTATCCAGTGGAACATCACTTTGTATATATGTCAGGAAAGCTTCGCAAAGCCCGGTGTAGAATTAACAGACTCCAACATGTCCAGATCAACATGTCCAGAGCTTCTATTGGTTTTGACGGCAGAAATGTGATGACAAGGTGACACCACCGGTCTTGGCCATACTTCCCGACACGTCATAAAGAGTGCAGTAATCGGTCCGCGGTAAGTCAGTCAGTCGGTCAGACCTCTGGGAATGTCACTGGGAACTGAGTCTGGCCAGTGCCTGCTTGAGTCAAATTTCGCTGACGTCACCTGTTGCGCAGTGCCGTTGTTTCTAATTTCTGACACCCAGCACATCCCCACCTCCAACAAAATCTTTAGGCAGCAAATAACGAATCCTGTTAACGCCTGTGTTTTAGACGAAGCCTTCTCGATCGCAACATGAACTAAATGAGTGCCCCTTCGTGGCACAGGTCTCTGCCAGGCCAGATCAGGTTGTGTCTCTGATGACATCGGGGCGAGCGTACGCGATCTGAGCGAACAAGTAGGCCATGGCCTACTCGTACGTGAGCGGAGCGAGCTAATATGATGACATCACCTATACCGGCCAATCGGGGGCGACCTGGACCGTGCACGGACGGACGGTAAAACATATTCTCCACCACACTGGTGGAAACAATCAGGGACCGGGAAAAGAAAGATTTTGGTTTTGGAATGAAGATTGAACAACATATAGGCCATGGCCTTGTTGTGTGTGAGCAGAGAGAGTTAATACTCATGATTACCTATGAAGGTCTTTTACTTGTGTCACATTATGTCATCGTGCCAGTCATCTCCCAGACAACATGCCTCCTCGATAAGATCGGGCTGATAAGCAGCCTCCTGGGAATTATCGCTTGATAACGGTAGAAGCGGGTGAGTGCACACAATGTGGCATAGCCGTGGGAAGGGTGGGTGCTGCAGGTGCTACAGCACTACCCGGGGATTTGGGTTGAAAATGTTTTCATGTGAGTTATACATTGAATAATCATTCTAAATCAGAAGTTTTCAACCTTTTTGATGGCAGGGCCCACCATTTATTCAGCATTTGAGCCACGGACCACCACTTGAGGACATTTTAGCCCCACAGATCCCCAAACTAAAGATTTCTTTTTCTTCTGTCCATCTTCTAGTTGTGTAGACTAGGGCTAATTCAGATAATGAATATTTTAACTCTTGAGAGTGTAAAAATGAAACCAAGTGGACCCGCAAGGGTCCATTTGGTTTCATTTTTACGTTCTCAAGAGTTACATCTGGTTAACCAACTTAGCTGGGGACCACCTGGAACCCTCTCAGGGACCACTGGTGGTCCCCGGACCACCTGTTGAAAACCCCTGTTCTAAATCAATACATTATTTTATTTTTGGCACAATGTGTCTGTTGTTGTTGATCTAAATGTTTTGTTATTTTATTTAGTGCATTATGAATAATGTTAGTTTTTAACCCAAATTCCATGTCGGCAATATGTGGCGTATAGACGGAGATATGACCTCTCTGTTCACTTCCATGGAAAGGTCTAATGGCGGAGAATGGGGACAGCCAAGTGCTGTACTTGAGAAACCCATTGGACTTAGGCAACAACCCACCGTTATTGACCTAATTTTAATCGTTTTGTCATAATAGTACTACATGAAGCAAACAGAGGCTATAGATGTTACTGTACATACAGTCGACATGTTACACACATGACCTAAAATAGCTCTCATTTGCTTCAACCTCATTGAAAACAATGTATTTCCAACTCCAGTTTGTCCCTTTTCAGGCAGCATAAACATCAGCTTGATCGCTGTTTACTGCCCCTTCAATGTCGCAACTCTTCTACTAGATGGCTGTTGTATTGGTCATGCATTTCCGGTTTACTCCAAGTCCAGTATTTTAAAAATAAATTAAAACTGTAAATGAAATTCCACGGCCCTCTCACGTATTAGGAGGACAATATCAGTCACCAGAAAAAAGGTGGGTTGTTTTCGAATAATCTGTCATGTTTAATATAGAGTTTTAAGTTATAATGGGTTTGTATAGGAAGTAGCTGGAGACGCTAAAATGAACATCAAATATCTAATCTTTTTTTTTTAAATATCCTTTAAAATGTCAAGGGTTTGAGAACTACTTGTCTAGAGCAGGGGTTTTCAACAGGTGGTCCGGGGACCACCAGTGGTCCCTGAGAGGGTTCCAGGTGATCCCCAGCTAAGTTGTTTAACCAGATGTAACTCTTGAGAACGTAAAAATGAAACCAAATGGACCCTGGCGGGTCCATTTGGTTTCACTTTTACACTCTCAAGAGTTAAAATATTCATCATCTGAATCAGTCCAAGTCTACACAACTAGAAGATTAATGGTCATGGACAGAAGCAAAGGAAATCTTTAGTTTGGAGGGGCTAAAGTGTCATCAAATGGTGGTCCGTGGCTCAAATGCTGAATAAATTGTGGGCCCTGGGATGAAAAAGGTTGAAAACCCCTGGTCTAGAGTACATACTGCTAGTTATTGTATGTTTATTGCTGTTTTCTCTGTATCCATTGCATATAGTCGTTGCTAATTGAGGCCCTGTCCCCCTGTGCTTATGGACAGGGGCGGTCTTAGCAATTTGGGGGCCCCAGGCCTAGCTAGAGCTGGGCCCCAGGCATAGCGGATTTAGCTATGGGGGCCCTAAAAGTTTTAACTACAATCTTTTAAAATGCAAGAAATACGTATCATGTAACACACCATTGTATTCCAAAAAGCAAAATATATATATATATTTTAAGAATAGTTAAGAAACAATGACTGAAATGACTGAAAATATTTGTGAGTGAGTCACTCAGTCACATTTTATCTAAAATTGTACCTGAACAATAAAGAATATGAGAGAGAGAGAGAGAGAGAGAGAGAGAGAGAGAGAGAGAGAGAGAGAGAGAGAGAGAGAGACAGACAGACAGACAGACAGACAGACAGACAGACAGACAGACAGACAGACAGACAGACAGACAGACAGACAGACAGACAGACAGACAGACAGACAGACAGACAGACAGACAGACAGACAGACAGACAGACAGACAGACAGAGAGAGACTATGTGAAAGAAGTCTGAGGGTAGATACTGTATGTGTGCCTGTGTATGAGTGTGTGTGGGTGAAAGATAGAGAATGTATGTGCATAAGATGGTGTGTTTGTTTTTTGTTGTTGCAAATGTTAATGTTAAAGGGGAACTCCACCCATTTTTAACATTTTAATATTTAATTAATATACCTTAACCTTAGAGATGTTGTGTGGACATGATAAAAAGTCCCCCAATTCGGTATTTCCTAAAAATGGAGGTCTGAAAAAAATCATTAACATGGTGAAATACATCTGATGACATCATCAAGTGTATTTCACCATGTTAATGATTTTTCTTTAACACCCTTTTTTCCTGAGAGGGTACAAATGGAACCAAATTTGGTTCACATTTGTTCACAACATTTCTCTCAGGAAATTTTAGATTTTTGGGTGGAATTCCCCTTTAAGAAAATATCTGGTATGTGAATGTGATTCTGTCTCCAGGCAGCGTGCTGCCCTGCTGCTCTGTGTGTCTCTCAGCTGCAGCTGAATTGTGCTGATGGACGGTAATAATATTGCGGGGGTTTAATTCTAGACTACATTATATCACGGACCCCTAAAACAGTACCGTTGGCCTAAACGAGGTGAAAAGCTCAATGCAAGTTAATATGACAAAGTTGCGTGCGTAAAAGATAAACCACCTCCTCGTCCTGCTCCTCCGCTCACGTGAAGAGTGCAGCCTGCAGCGGTACAGCCTCTCTGTCTGTCTGGGTCTCTCTCCTCTCTCGTGAGTGTAAAATGTATAATGGTCAATTAGTTCATAAAGTCGGGTCTCTTGGAATGCCCGTGCGTGTCGCATTTCGGACGGGTTCGGCGCCGCCATTTAAAGGAAATCTCGGAACGGTTTGGAATCGGGAAAAATGTCACGGATCGACTCGGTTCTGGTTTATTTATTTGTTAATAATTTGCCGAACAGTTCGGCGATATTGCATGGATTTATTTCGGTTTTCGGATGGATTTTTTGAGACCCGTGGAGACCTCTACTTCACTTATGTCTTTCCGAAGTAGTAGGCTAGGTAAGGTAGAATGTCTCTGATAGGTTGTTGTAACGTGATGGGTAATGTTTTGGAATAGTGCGCTCACCGTCTCGCGCACATGGCATGGATCATGGAATATTCCACTTTAACGCAAATGGGAGGGGATGTACACGGATTCTGTAGGGCCTATTTTATTGTGTTGTTTTTACTTTTGATTTGAAACATACAAAATCATTATTTATTAACTCACTGACTGATGCTCACTGTTCAGGGGGGCCCAATTAGATGGCCAACTGTATGGTTAGTTGCCAACGGCTCCGGGGGCCCCTGCTGTTGGGAGGCCCCAGGCGGCCGCCTCGTTCGCCTATATTGTAAGACCGCGCCTGCATATGGACTCCTACAGGAACATTATGCACACGCAACAGATACTGTATTTCCCAGAAGGTTGTACACAGGGGCGGATGTAACATTTCCCCATTGGGGGGGGGGGGGGGGGGGGGGTGGTATGGGGGCAGCCCTTCATCGCCTGTGTTGCTTTGCGCCACAGGCAACAAAGCCGCACCCATACCATTTTCAGTTGCAGGACTTTTATAAGGCAAGTAAAGCATCGATAATAAGTAACATCAGTTGTTGTTGAAGTTGCAACAGACACGCAGCATGCATAAAGCTAAAGGTCTGACTCAGAGAGTTTTCTGTTTTCAATAATGGAATGCTGTTGGTTTAGTGGTGCCACAGCTGTAGTTAGTTAAGCAGTAGTAGTGGTTCAAATCATTTTAAATATATGCACTTTAATTTGAAATATCTTGGGTTGTTTTACATATGCCATCATGTTTGCTTCAAGGTTCAAGGGTTCAAGGTTCTTTATTTGTCACTCCAGTGTAAGTCACTGGTGAAGAACGGGTCGCGTCTGGTAGTGAAACGGTGGATGGTCCTTTACCTGACGCAACCGAATTATAACGGTCGTGGTCACAAAATGATTTCGCCGTCTCTAAGAATAAAACCAAAAGGTTCGAAACCATCAGGACGTATCATGATTTGAACTCAGTTTGTGTTTAGCTTAGTTGTTCTGGCTGTTTAACTTGTTTAAGCAATACCTTGATGATAAATGCAGGGGGCTATCACAGATGTACATGCAGTGGCGTTTCTAAGCAATTTGGAGCCCCGGGCAAGTAAAGGCACAGTAAAATGGCGCCCCACAAGAGATAAAAATGTGAACTATTTTTTAACTAAAGAACATATTATGTGGTTTACATGTTCAATTCTAGTTATAGAGGACAAGTATAATGTAATTATATGTATATATGTACTATACTGTATTTATGCCTGGGATCCTTTTAAAGCATGTCTGGTCAACTCATGGTGCCCCAGGCAACTGCCTAGTCTGCCTAACGGCAGAAACGCCCCTACATGTGTGTAATACAGTAATTGCCACGTGTGTGCACTGCAGACAGACGGTCCGCAACAGGAAGAAAAACGCTCTTCATCTGCCCGGGTCAGGTCCATGACCTCACTTCGTGTCGGGGCGACAGTAACCCATGAGGTCGACATGCTTTTTTTTTTTTTTTTAACCCTTTGTGTACTGAACGCGTTTTGGTGTTTTAGCTGTTGAAAAATAGCAGATCTACAAGCTCATATCGCTTCTTCTATTTTTTGAAACATTGTGAAAATGTGGTGCGAATCTTTGAAGGCATTATTTTGGAAGCTAACATTTTCAACTCAAATCTTTGCTTCTGGGTGGATATCCCTAGAACAACATGTTTTTAGATGAGGTTCTGCAGCTAAATAACAGATATTTCTGGGGGTCCTTCCTATGAAATATGTTAAGCATCACATTCCCTGATGAAGGCTTAACCTGCCGAAACGTTGGATTCATTCTACTGCTATGTCCTAAATAAAAATATTGGCACATTGGCTACCGGTGTGTGCGGCCACTTTCTTGTTTTGCTAAGAAGTTTTTCTACAAGCATCACTGACACAGAAAGATTTTTCTAGAAAAACTAGAGTAGAACCTCGCACCAGGGACTAGAATTTAGTGTCACAAACTAGAATCTAGTGTCAGAAACTAGAATCTAGTCTCGTGAACTAGAATCTAGTGTCAGAAACTGGAATCTAACTACAGAAACTTCAATCTACTGAGAAGAACTAGAATCTGCCGTGGGGGACTAGAATCTAGCATGAGGAACTAGAATCTAGCATCGGAAACTATAGCACTGTGAACTATAATCTAGTATCAGAAACTAGAATCTGATCAGAACACCATGTGTTAACATCCAAGGCCCCATCCCTGACCGGTCAAACACACCATCACATGCCCTGTACTAGCTGTTATTAGCCTGCATCAGAGAGAATACATGATACAGGAGCAATTACCTGAACACAATGCAGCGGAGCATTCGACTGGGCTGTGCACAAGCTCTGTCAGGAGAGAGAGGAGAGAGAGTGGCATGACGTATGTATGTGATACATGGACAGTGTTGCCAACTTGGCGCATTTGTCGCTATATTAAGCATTTTTTCAGACCCTCCTAGATCTAAAAATGAGTGAAAAGCTCCTGACGTAAAATCTTGTGCTTTTTGGCTGGTGAGATGGGGCGAAATTGATTGATTGATGCGCCAGAGATAAAACCCTTATTTTTTCACCATTTTTCCTCCTATGACAGTGGTTTTGATAGACAGTTGGTTAACCAGATGTAACTCTTTGAATACTGTGTCCTGATTGGCCACCCCGATTTTCTGGAGTAGGAAATGGTTGTACAATTGAGTTATTCCAGACCAGATTCCAGATCTGCTGACAGGCATTTTTTTGGCCAACAGCTGATTTGGTCTGGCTTTAGCCAGGCTGACATTTTGCATTAGTTGGTTCCAGTGTTGTAGTGGTACTTTTAGAAGTGAGGGGACGCCTCTTAAAGGGGAATTACACTCATTTCCAATTTTTTTTTCTGAGAGCGTACAAATGTGAACCAAATGGATTTGGTTCCATTTGTACGCTCTCAGAAAAAAAGGAAACTCATTAACACGGTGAAACACATCTTCATGATGTCATCAAGATGTATTTTTTGCAGACTTCCATTTCTAGGGGGGGGGGGGGGGGGTTACCAACATCTCTAAGGTATATTAATGACAGTAAAATGTTGAAAATGAGTGGAATTCCCCTTTAAGACACGTGCATGCACACTTGCATGTGCATGCGCATTTGCGTGAACCTGCGCAACACACACAGACACGCTATTAAAACAAGTATAGCATATTGAGAAAGATTGTTTACAATGACTAATTGTATCCATAAAAGTAAATGACAAGATCAAAAACATACGGTAGGCCTACTTTTTCCCCCAAAATATTTTAGATGTGAGAAGTGGTGGGACGCCCCCCCACCCCCCCACCCCCCCGCGTCCCCCCTCCACTACACCCCTGGTTGGTTCCACCATGGATAAAGTCACTGGTGGATGAGGATGTCTGTCTCCGAGTAGGAATAAAATCAACCCTAAGTGGTATTTCATCCTCAACATTAGGACCAATTACATGATGATCATTTGTGACCTGGTAACAACCTCCTGTATAGGGCAGTGGCGGATGTAATATTTCCCAATTGGGGGCAGGAGAACAGGACTTTTATTAGTCAAGTAAAGCATCAATAATAACATCAGTTGTTGTTGAAGTTGCAACAGACACGCAGCATGCATAAAGCTAAAGGTCTGACTCAGAGAGTTTTTTGTTTTCAGTGATGAAATGTTGTTGGTTTAGTGGTGACACAGCTGGTGACATCCGCCCCTGTGGGCAAATATCATAATTATAGTTTATGGAGCTGACATGTTTCAGGGATTGACACTCACACTTGCCCGCTTGCCCGGGGCAAGTAAAAAAAATGGTGGGGCAAGTGAAGACTGCTACCTGGTTGCCCGATCGGACAACTGTATGACTTAGTGCACTACAACACAAGATAAAAGGCAGTCATTGCACTCTACCTCTGTGTCTTTCCTGCTTTCTAGCTTTCCACAATTCCAGTCTGGATTTGGGAAACAAAACAGGCAAATTAACATACACATCAAAATGACCAATAATCTTCCACATTCTCTAGTAGTGTAGACTTGGGCTAATTCAGATGATGAATATTTTAACTCTTGAGAGTGTAAAAATGAAACCAAATGGACCCGCGGTTTCATGTTTACATTCTCAAGAGTTACATCTGGTTAACCAACTTAACTGGGGACCACCTGGAACCCTCTCAGGGACCACTTGTTGAAAACCCTTGCAAAATGCAAAATTTGCAATATATTTTTAGGCGGCAAGTGACCATGACCTGAGGGCAAGTAGAACCTGACTTGCACTTGCCCGATGGCCAAGTGTCTCGGAGACCTTAGTGTCAACCCCTGTGTTTACATACTCATTAAAACATAGGCCTGTATGGCCATTACAAGTGTAATGAAGCAGGCAGCCTAATGCATCTGGAAGTAAGTCCTGTTGGTAAATGGTAAATGGTGCATTTATATAGTGCCTTTATCCAAGGCGCTTTACATACATTGTGCATCACATTCACCACATTCACACACACATTCATACAGTGGCGGCCGGTCAATAGGGTCGCTAGTGCGCCGCACCACCATGCATTACCTAATGAATACCACGTGAATAAGAATGACGGAGAAATGAAATCTGCAGCTTGTCATTTTCTTTAAATGAGCAATCCATCATGGCAAATTGTATATAATATAAGTAACTAAAGCCCACTCTAACCACAAAGTGATTAAAAGTTGTATTATACTGCCATGAAATGTCAAAAGTTGTTTACGTTGTAGATAGGTTACTGAGTCTCACGTGTTGGTTCGCATTCGTCTTTAGGCATTGAGCTCTGCACTGAAGGGCAATGCATTGCGGTCCTATTGACTTCAATGCAAACGGTAGGAGCGATCTGGGTCGCAAAATGTGCGCGACCAAACCACTTGAGGGCAGCACACAACACAGTTTTACATAGAGTTGAACACAACTCCACCACAGACATGAATGAAGAGACACAGACTCAGAGCCAGGTAAAGGGAGGAATAGACCTATACAGTAGTTGAATTAATTTTGATAATGGAATAACAATTGAATTGAATAACAAGACAAATATATTATAAGATAACTATAAAGCAATGCAGAAAACAACAATTGAAAGCAGAACACTGCAGGATTTTTTTTTAACTAAAGAGCTGGAACCAAATAAATGTAATCATCACACAAAAATCCAAGGACAGAGGAAGAGAGTATCGTACACCAGTAGCCTACCCAGGAGGCCCAGGACCTTCTCAAAGAGTTGGTAAGGATTGGCTGACAGCATCCATTCACACCAACTCATTGTTTGCTTCCATTGAATGTGATGATACCTGGTACATACATCTATTATTATTATGATTTTTTTTTATAGCGCCCTCCCTAAAGAAAAAGTCACCAGCCGCCACTGCATTCATACACTGATGGCAGTGGAAACCATGCAAGGCACCTACTAGCACATCGGGAGAAATTAGGGGTTCAGTGTCTTGCTCAAGGACACTTCGACACTAACTCTGCGGCAGACCGGGATCGAACCGGCAACCTTGTGGTTACCATCCGGTGACTCTACCCCACTGCCGCCACTGTTGCCTTTGTATTGCGTTATTGGTTAAGATGTCTACTGTGTGTTACAGTATAGATTAGTTATATTCCAACTGTACCTATACTGCAACTGTGCCAACAATTCTAGGTATTTTTTCCCCCTATGCATTTGAAAACCTGTATGTCATCATTGTGGGTAGAATCAAGTTGTTGACAGGTACATTTAAGTCTAAGAATGTATAGTGCATGTTAAAATTGCCAAAGTGCCAAAGCAGGGGCGGATTGGCCATCTGGAGTACAGGGAGTTTTCCCGGTGGCCTGCGCCACCTAGTGGCCTAGACAAGATCCAAAATGCACTAGTGGCACTTCCAAAATGCACTAGAATGTGCTAGATGCTTGCCTGGAACATACAGATCAAAATGACCATTAATCTTCTACATTCTCTAGTTGTGTAGACTAAGTTGGGCTAAATCACATGATGAATATTTTAACTCTTGAGGGTGTAAAAATGAAACCAAATGGACCCGCAAGGGTCCATTTGGTTTCATTTTTACGCTCTCAAAGAGTTACATCTGGTCCACATCAAGGCAACACAAATCCTGTCAGATTGTCAGATTGAGGCACTACATTCTAGTAAGGCTGTTGAAAATAGTTAATTAATAGGATTAAATTAATTTTGTTGATTAATCTGATTAAAAAATTTAACGCAATTAACTCATGTGCACACTGACTCAACCCACTGAGCATTTTCTCATTGAAAGAAATGGGTAGAGCACGGTTTTACAGAGACATATAGCCGTGTGTCTCCCTGTAACCGGAGCCATAGAGTATAGCTGGAGGATCTACAAGCATTGAGGGCTTGTAGATCACCTATTTTGATAAATATTTTAAAGATAAATGGTTATTTTTTTTTTTACAGATTCGGTTTCCTTTTTAAATGTTGAAATCCTGTACAGGAAAACATGCATATTTTGGACATAGTTCGAATGGTGATTAATCATGATTAAATTAATTTTGAGGCTGTGATTAATTTGATTAAAATTTTTAATCATTCAACATCCCTACATTCTAGTTTCTGCCGCTAGATTCTAGTTTCTGACACTACATTCTAGTTTCTGCCGCAAGATTCTAGTTTCTGACACTACATTCTAGTTTCTGCCGCTAGATTCTAGTTTCTGACACTACATTCTAGTTTCTGCCGCTAGATTCTAGTTTCTGCCGCTAGATTCTAGTTTCTGACGCTACATTCTAGTTTCTGACGCTACATTCTAGTTTCTGCCGCTACATTCTAGTTTCTGACACTAGATTCTAGTTTCTGACACAAGATTCTAGTTTCTGACACTACATTCTAGTTTCTGACACTACATTCTAGTTTCTGACACTACATTCTAGTTTCTGACACTCGTTGTTTTTTTTTTTTTTTTTTTTTTTTTCTGAAAAAAATATTTGGACCCATCTGAAAACCTACATAAAATAGTATCACCATGAAACTTCCCCAGCTGATTACTTACAAATTGTGCATTTTTAAATGTGGAAAGTTAGGCATTATACAGGAAATGCAAGAATAGAAAAGCTACTGTGAAAGAGCTACTTCAAACTGCTGGGCACATTCCCATAATGCGATAGTGTGGAGGCAGATTTTGAGTTCCAGTACCTGATCTGTAGCGTTCGTCCTGCGTGCCGGAGGTGCGTCGTCGATGGAAGCGTGCTGCAGAGGGGGTCCGAGGGGGGGTCTGTGGGACATGGGCCCTTCCATACCTGCACAGGGAGAGGCACACACACACACACACGCACGCGCACACACACACACACACACACACACACACACACACACACACACACACACACACACACACACACACACACACACACAAGCACAGACAGAGATAATAGGCAGATGGAAAAAAAAACAAGACGCAGACACACTGACATCGATCGATCACAAAATCGATGAGAGTCATAAAAGTTCAGAGGCTGTCAAATGAAAATGGAGATGATTACATTTCAGGAGAGAGATTTTATGACTTCCAAAATAAAATAAAACAACCCAACCAACATAGTTATTACTGGATTGTTGCGTTTAACAGGTGCCCATAGCAAACTAGTTATAGTTTGATAGTTAAAGGGGAATTCTACTCATTTTCAACATTTTTTTCTGAGAGCGTACAAATGCAACCAAATGAAGGTTCATTTGGTTCCATTTTTACGCTCTCAGAAAAAGAAGTGTCTAAAGAAATCCATTAACATGGTGAAAATACATCTTGATGATGTCATCAAGATGTTTCACCATGTTAGTGGTTTTCTTCAGACCTCCATTTCTTGGGAACACAGAATGGGGGAACTTTTTTATCATATCCAGCCAGCACCTCTAGGGTATACTAAAGACATATTAGAATGTTGAAAATGGGTGGAGTTCCCCTTTAACTATCAAATCATCACCGCAGAGGTCTGCCTATACACAGAGTGGATTGTTGTCGCATCTTGTCACATGCTGCGAGACAACTGAGTTGATAAGCATCCTCAGCCAAACGTCCTGTGCTCTCCGAACGCACCGCGAGCACGCCGCCTTGCAATCTGTGTTAACGCACATTCGGCAACTTTATTCTGGTCAATATCTTTGAAAAGGAATAGCCTCTTCTAACCCTAACCCTAAACACAACCGCAACCTCATGTCACTGTACTGTCAAAGAGCTTAAAACAAGGCGGCCAGCCAGCCACGCTGATGTACTACACAGTTATAAAATGTTCTGTCCAGTGAGGCAGCAGCCATGCAGCAGCCTTGTTTTCAGAAAAGTTTATCTGTGGGAGTCTGGCAGAAAGGATCAGGTGATGCCAAGAAGGGCTGTGATTGTGATTGGAGGATACTGAAATGTTGACCAGTAGAGGGCGCTTATCTCACGTTTCCGAACAACCAGGAGATGAAAAGTCAACACTGATAATTGACTGCTTGTTGATATTGATCAAAACATTGCTAGGTGTATCAGGGCCTTAGGTCCAGAAGATCGGCTTGATAAGCAACCTATGGGGAATTATGGCTTGATAACAGTGGAAGTGGGTGCTGTACATTTTCTCCATCCTGCATTGGTTCTGCACACAACTCTTTCTCCAAGGTCACACAATACAACAAAAAACACTTACTTTGACACAAAATTGTCCTCCAACTATCGTCAACAGTCCTTAATTAATTTCCTACAGCCTTTTGGGCAGTAACTCCAGTAAGACCTGTGCAATGACTACACCATCCCCCAAAACTCCAATAGTACCAGGAAATGCCAGTCAATTAGATTTTAATTAGTAACATGAAATCCAAGGTGCATTGTGAACTTTAGGTACAGTATGCACTATTAATCTATCAAACTAATACATAAAACAATTCTACATTTAATTTGTGTAATTATCTTGTTAAGTACAGCAATCATTCAGCACTTGGAAAAGAGTATAGGCTATTTATAGATTGACTTAAAGGGGAAGTCCACCCATTTTCAACATTTCTGAGAGCGTACAAATGGAACCAAATGAACCCGTTAGGTAGGCATGTCACGGTATCAAGAGTCTTGTCACCGTTCACCGAATGCTTTGAAAACCGGTAAAACCGGTTTTATAGTTTGACCCCCCCCCCCCGTTCTCATAGTAACCCGTAAGGGCCACATTCGTAGTTTTGATCCACGCATTGCAGATGCACAATCGGCTATAAATGGGGCGAAGCACATCTACACGGAGCCTAAGAGAATAGACAAAGTTACGCCAACTCCATTTACTTCATGGGGCCAGTCCAATGGCGGCTCTTCTACATATAAATGCATTGGCAGCAACCTATTTTGAACTATCTCAAGCCCCTTTATTTTAGATCGTTTACTTACTGTACAATACTTTAAAACAGTTGACTTGTTGCACATATGCCTAAACAGCTCTTATTTGCGCCGCCCTCGTTGAAAGCGATGCATTTGCAACTCCAGCTTGTTTCTATTCAGGCTTTATGAACAGCAGCTCGAGCGCTCAGTTTGTGACCCCCTCAATGTCGTAAAATCTGACACTACAGGCTCTGATACGAAGCCAGCAGACCGTGCGCACATACAAAGACAAAGGAGTCTTCAGCCCCTGCCCTGTGCCCATTTACTTTACCATGGTCACCCATCCCCCCTCTAAAACTCTTTGCACGTCCTTGCACACAGTTGCACTTTGGCTGTCCCTTTCTATCTTTCCAAGCTAAAATAACAACACGCTGGGATGCTATCATGCTACTCACGTTGTTGCGCCTGTTGTCCATAAACAGCTTACAGATTTGTGAAGGTTTGATTACGTTGTCCTTGTATGCGTGTAGTAGGCATGGTGGAAGTATTCCTTGACACGAAAAAGTTTAGGAGCGATTATGTAGATTTTAAAAAGGAAATCAAAATGCCTCGGTGATGTGCGTCGTGTGGCTACCAGTCCCGGATACAACGTTTCCCAATTGGGGGGGAGGGGCAGCCGTTTGCATTCCATCATGTTTCTATCATGTTTGGTGGGGCAGTCAGGCCATTTAGGGGGCATTACCCCCCTCCATACACATGACTATATCCGACCCTGGTGGAGTACTACTCGGCAGCGCACATCAGGTTTGCAGCGATGGAGACAATTTTGTAGGCAACTCTGGCGCATATATTTTGTAGTATAAACATTGTAGGAGCCAAAATGCCTTTTGTTATTTCTTTTATTTAAATATATGAAATGAATTCTAAACAGTATGAAATGTCTTGTCAACCCTCAGACCTGGCAACCTTTCAGACCTGTCAGTCAATCAATCTGGCTTGGTGGGCGGTTGTCATAGTAACTCTTTTATACTTCCGTCTAGGTGATTGCACTCAGGTGCGACAGGGGAAGGCTAAACAGTTTTCAACCGTGCTGTGAGGTGACGGTCATGACAGTGGTGTTTTGTGACAGTTTGTTTCTGTAAGTTTACCTCAGTTTAAGTTAATTTTGAGTGCTGCTGCAGACTATGAATAAATGGATTGACATATCCAACTTGGAATCTACACCTGAACCTTGACTTCTTTTCATGCACGCGTTTTACTAAATCCAACCCGGTCGCCCTGCTGTATAGCCTATAGGGCCAGGCTGTATATTGTCGAAAACTACGTCTTCGTTTGAAACGGACTACTATTATTTGAAAGTTAGTTGTTCGTTGGAAGAGGATCTTCGTGATCAAGGCCACGCAACGGCTGCTCGTTTGGACGCGCCGTTGCGGTAAAGACATTAAGATAGTTTCGCTGTGTTGTTTGTTGCGAAACTTGGACGGACCACCGCGGGACGGACTATGGGGGACGGATCGCCGCGGGATACGGACGTGCAGCAGCCGCCGCTGAGGCGCGGCTTTCGGACGCCCACAGCGCACCGCACCGCCTCCGCCGCCCGCGGCACCACGAGAGGACACACGCCGGGGACCACGCGCCGTGCAGAGGAGTGGGAGGACCACCGCATCGACCCGGCCGCCGGCAGCACCGCGAGTGGGGCCAGCTCCACGCCGTTGGGACTGGGAGGAGAGGGAGGACCGCCGCCTCGACCCGGCGGCACCGCGAGCGTTTGGGCCAGCAGCCAACACCACCATGGTCAGCGGCCCCTCGCGTGGCCCGACCACCTCGCCAGCGTGTAGACCAGGACATCCTGGTGCTTGATCGTGACATTGAGCTTCTACTACAAGTTCAACTTAAAAGTTGACCGGTCCGAAGTGCACACACAAGAAAGGTATGTAGCGCGCTACCAGCTGGTTTACATGGCCATATAAAACAATGTGTGCACACAAAAAGGTACTTTGACAAAAAAAGAAAGAAAGTGAAAGAAAGAAAAAAGGGTCAAAACGAGATCTCTCTGGGTTAAAATCCAATGCATTGGTGGTTTCATGGTTTCATGGTTTTTCTGGTTTTCAACTCATATACGGTTTTAAAGGTCTTGGTTTTAATGTGATGGTTTTAACTGTGATGAACAACTGTGGGTATTATTGAAATAACAAAGGTACTGTTTTACATTTTACACTGTTGGTTGTTTTTTGTATTGCAAAAATGGATTCAGATAATGGTGTTCTGGGTCAAACTGAACCAATTGAGTCAGATACTGGTGTTCTGGTTCAAACTGAGCCAAACGTGGTTGAAAGGCCCCCCGTGGCCGAAGCGCACGTTACGCGCTCAAATGGTGACGCAATACAAATAAGTGTTGAACCTTCAGAGGGTGAAATGCAGTCCACAGAGGCTGAAAAACGCTCTGATGTGACCACCACAGGTCGCAGTGCCCACAGTGACAACGCATCACAGGTCCAATCACATGCTGATACAAAACGCAAGGTGAAATTAACACCGAAGGCCTTAATGGAAAAAATCGAGTCACTACAAAAGGAGAGAAAATCAAGCTTCAACAAGGCATCCAACCTGCAGAAAACAATTGGAGAGTTGATGCAAAAAGGAGGATGCAAACAAGAAGTTGAAAATGAAATCATGAAATATCATAACCTGTGTAAGGATGCCAGAAAAGCACACACTGATCTCATGCCACTAATCCCTCCACAGGAACAAACCAAACATGATATATGGTTCCAAGCAAAAATGATCAATGTAAATGAATTTATTGAGGAGGTTGATGAATGGTTAAAAAGGTCTGAAACTGTGCAGCAAAGTGCGGAGGAGGAAGTTGAAATCCAACCAAATGACAGCATCTCAAATGTTGTCCAGTCATAAAAGTCACACCAGGTCTGCAACGAGCAGAACCAGCAGGTCCAGCACCTCATCAGCCCGCAGGCAGAGGCAGAGAAGGCTGCCCTAGCCGTACAAGCTGCAGCACTGCAGCAAAGGCATGCCATTGAGGAAGAGGTGGAAAGGCTGCAAATGGAGATGTCACAAAGAAAGGAAATGTTGCGAAAGAAAAAGGAGAAAATGGAAATGGATGCACAACTAGCAGCTGTAAATGCTAAAATAGCAGTTCTACAAGCTCCCAGTCCAACCCCTTCACAGACACACAGCGATGGAATGGAATCATACTACAGAAAAGGAACAAAACCAAAAGAACCCTCAGTCTCATTCAATCCCCTAGCCAGAGAGTATGTGCCATCCATACAACAACCCGTCCACATACTTACCCAAACTCATATGCATCAACCAACCACACCACAGAAGCAACCAACCTGGCAACAAACCCACATTCAAACAGAACCAAGGAAGCAGCAAGCCTGCATGCAAACCCAAATACCACTTCAACAAGAACAACCACCACCATCCAATAATACATCTGAACAACAATACTTACCTCTGAATGCAGCACATGGCAACCCCACTACTCACCTGAATCATCCTGTAACAAAGCATGCAATTTTTCCCCAGCCCACTGACAACGCAATTGTATATGACCTGTTGCAAAAACAAAATGAAATCACAGCCTTGCTAATGGAACAGCATAGATCTCACTTACTGCCACCCAGGGAAATTCCATGTTTTGATGGGGATCCATTGCAATTTCAAACCTTTGTCCGCGCATTTATGCACTGTGTAGAAAGAAACACAAGCAATAAAGGTGATTGTCTGTACTATTTAGAAAGGTACACCAAGGGCCAGCCCAATGAACTTGTGCGCAGCTGTCAACTCATGCCACCAGACAGAGGTTATGACATGGCCAGAATGCTCCTTGAGCAACACTTTGGAGATGCTTATAAAATCACAGCAGCATACCTGGAGAAGGTGCTCCAGTGGCCAGTGTTAAAATCAGAAGATCCAAAATCTCTTCAAGCATACTCACTTTTCCTTCGCCAGTGTTGTAATGCCATGGAAACGGTACAGTATATGAGGGAACTTGACATGCCAGCTAATATGAAAACCGTGATCTCAAAGCTACCATACAAGCTAAGAGAAATTTGGAGGGTCTCGGCATGTGGCATAATGGAAAGATTTCAGCGCCGACCTCAATTCACAGACATTGTGAGTTTCATTGAACGCCAAGTCAAAATTCAGTCAGATCCAGTCTTTGGTGACATTAGCGATCCACAAAGTACAGGAAAGCCAGGGAAAGGAATAAAGTCGCAAGGCAAACCCACATTCAAGGGAGACAGTTTTGCCACAACTATTGAAACTCCCCAGTTTGACGTGAAAGAACCAAGCAAGTCCAAAGCAGAATGGCACATCTGGTCAAAACACCAACACTTGTATATGCTGCTCAAAAAATCACACTCTTGACCAATGCCCACAGATGGAGAAGAAGTCCCATAGGGACAAGGTTTCTTTTATAAAGGAAAAAGGGATCTGTTTTGGCTGTCTTCGTTGTGGGCACATAAGCAAATTTTGTGACCAGCGTTTGACATGCAAGGTCTGCAACAAAAAACATCCCACTCTGCTTCACATTGACTTTAATGAAAGAGAAAGTAACACCAACCCGCAAGAGAAACAATCTGTGAGTGATACACAAGTTTCTTGTGGACAAACAGGGGCCGGTGACAACAACGGCATCTTATCCATCCTACCTGTACAGGTGAAGTCCAGCAAAGGGGACAAAATAATTGAAACCTATGCATTCCTTGACCCCGGCAGCACAGACACATTTTGTTCTGAAAGCTTGAGAAGAAAATTGAATTTGAATGGAAGTAAAGCAAGAATAAGTCTTTTAACCATGGGCCCAAAGGCATCTGTCTCCAGTCACATATTGACGGACTTGAAAATTTCAAGCCTCACTGGAGACCAGTTCTACGACTTGCCCAAGGTTTATACACAAAAGAAAATGCCTGTGACAACCAGTAACATTATTAAAGAAGAGGAGCTGGCTAAGTGGCCGTATTTGAATGGAGTTGTTCTCCCACGTATTCAAGCAGATGCCGAGCTATTGATTGGTACCAATGCCTCTAAACTACTTGAACCATGGGAAGTTGTGAACAGTCGTGGCAATGGGCCATACGCCATTAAGACCCTATTGGGGTGGGTCATTAACGGTCCCCTTTCCAAACAGGAAATGTCAAGAGATGATTTAAAGTTCATAGAAATTATGACCGATTCTTATAAGCTTGAAGATGGGCATTACACCTTGGAGCTGCCCTTTAAAAGGAAAGATGTCTCTCTGCCAAATAATCAGCTCACCAGCCACGCAGTATTGATTGATGTCCCAAGTGCCACACACCAACTGATGACCTACTATTCTGACTCGAGAAGGTTAAAATCAGTTGCTTGGATCCTGAAGATCAGGAAGACTTTATTGAAAATGAGTCAAAAAGGAAACCAATCTAAACAGGAAAATACAGAAAATGTTGAACAGGAAATGAAACGCTCTAAAGCTGCAATAGGAAACCAGCGCGTAACACCAGACGAAGAGCTCGCTGCATTGACGTCTGGTGTGGCTGAAGTAGAGAAGTCTCGTCCCTGGAGATATTGTATTGGTCGCTGATGCGACAGCCCCACGTGGTACCTGGCTACTTGGAAGAATCCTGGAAACCTATCCGGACAGGAAAGGACTTGTGCGTTCTGCACGTGTCAAGACCAGAACCAGCACACTGGACAGACCAGTAACAAAGCTTTGCTTGATTCAAGAAGCGGACACTTGAACCTCTGAGAGAGGATTGTTTTTGTTTTCAAATTTTCTATAATATTTGGCTCCATTATGTATATAATTGAATTGTTCACGGCTTCCCGCAGTTCTCAATTAGGGGCCGGTGTGTAGGAGCCAAAATGCCTTTTGTTATTTCTTTTATTTAAATATATGAAATGAATTCTAAACAGTATGAAATGTCTTGTCAACCCTCAGACCTGGCAACCTTTCAGACCTGTCAGTCAATCAATCTGGCTTGGTGGGCGGTTGTCATAGAAACTCTTTTATACTTCCGTCTAGGTGATTGCACTCAGGTGCGACAGGGGAAGGCTAAACAGTTTTCAACCGTGCTGTGAGGTGACGGTCATGACAGTGGTGTTTTGTGACAGTTTGTTTCTGTAAGTTTACCTCAGTTTAAGTTAATTTTGAGTGCTGCTGCAGACTATGAATAAATGGATTGACATATCCAACTTGGAATCTACACCTGAACCTTGACTTCTTTAAATGCACGCGTTTACTAAATCCAACCCGGTCGCCCTGCTGTATAGCCTATAGGGCCAGGCTGTATAAACATCGACAACAATATTACCATACTTACAATTACAATACTTAACATACCAATAACGTACAATATTGAATGAATGGACGCAAAAAAATAATAATATTTATTTTTTATTTTATTTTATTTTTTACCGGTAAAACCGGATATCGTGACATGCCTACCGTTAGGGTTCATTTGGTTGCATTTGTACGCCTATTCTAAAAGAGGGTAAATCCTCTGACATTTTCTACCTGCTAATTGTTTTTACATCATAGTTGTACAGATGGCCTACAGGTAGTATCCCTACATCCCAGAAAAGCCAGAATGCCAATATGTGGTTCTACTGTAGATCAGAAGCCAATTTTTTACAGTATTAAATAGGCGGAAATAGCAAGTTGACTTTTCTGAGCAGGAGAGGAGCAGGACTTTTCTATTAGGGGTATAACTAAATGTGACAGTTTTTTCATATCTTTAGGGTGTTCACTTCATGAAATGTTTATTCCCAAGCTTTACTTTTACTGTAATGTTATAAAATTAATCAATGAAGTGACACACAACATACAGATCCTGCAAGACAGAGATCCAAGAAAATGCTGTCATTTTCTACCTGTAATTAAGGGGCTTACAGACGGCGAGGAATAAATCGCCCACTCTAATTCATTCTCAATGGGGACGGCGTTTTTTTAGCACAAAAGTTCAAGAAAGCGTTTATCGTCGGTCGTTTTCAATTTCAATTCAAGTTCAATTCCAGTGAACTTTTTGTAAAACGCTTGGCGATTTATAGCAAACATACAACATAATGAGGACGATGAGGACCCACTCTACCAGTAGACCTGCACAGTGACTTCACCGTTTCTGTTCCGGGAGTGGATTCCCTAATCATTTAAGGCTCTGGCGCAGCCGAGCCAGGGCAGGATCTAGCCAGCCCTACTAGGGTGGGCTGGAAGAATGGCGGGTGGGCAACTCCAAGTTTTTCAT
Organism: Benthosema pterotum; assembly: GCA_039105355.1. Taxonomy (NCBI): domain Eukaryota; kingdom Metazoa; phylum Chordata; class Actinopteri; order Myctophiformes; family Myctophidae; genus Benthosema; species Benthosema pterotum. The sequence continues at coordinate 7,053,507 of CM076982.1, forward strand.
AAGAAGCAGTGCTTTTGATTATTTTTTTATACCAGGGCCCACTATTTATTCGGCTTTTGTGGACCACTAGTGGTCCACTGGTTGAAAACCACTGATATTACCTTTCATTGGGTGGGCAGGATTCACGTTTGGGTGGGCTGTTTGGGTGCCCTGTGCCTGAGCCGAGCCACGACGTGAGTTGTGGCAATTCTGCTCTAACGTTCTAATGTTTACAACGCATTATTGCGCGACGTGTTGTGAGTTTGTGTCACGGTCACGCTATGACGAAGCATGTTGGTTACATGCTTTTAGCCAGCAGAGTTTATTATACAACATATTTAAACCGTGATGGATGCTGCCGATTTTATTTTAACCTACGCAACTTGGAATAACTATAGTCTACGTTCAAATGTCAACCTCTACGGCTGCAGCCATCATTATTGGTGACTGGTGAGTCATTAATTCATTGTAAATGAATTGTAAATTCAGCGTGATCATGATCAGGTAGCGCTTGACTGGAAGTTGTCTGGGAAGTTGGTAGTCTGTTGGCTTGGTTGGCTTCTGAGCCACGCATTTCGTCCGCCCCCCTCCCCTCCCCTCCCGGCACGAAACGCGTGGCGTTTATCGACGGGCGATTTTCTTATTTCGGCACTGCCGGCATAAAAAAACTCGCCCGTCGATAACGCCGGCGTTTATCGTTGCCGTCTGGAAGCCCCTTTATTGTTGTTTCTTATTTGCACAAAAGGTCTGCAGGTAGTTTTCAGAATGACAATATTTGGTTCTACTGTGAATAAGCAGCCCTTTAAGGCCCTTAGGTGGAAATGGCACAAAGTTGACTTTTCTGAGCACCCTTTTATTGTCCTATCCACTTAATGGAATGGGAAGTTTTACCTTTACCAGAAAAAAGTCATAAAATTAATCCATGAAGTTACTGAAAGTTGGTTGGAAAGTTGGTTGTTTTTACTTGGATAGATGCAGTCATGTGCAGAGGGGGGCTTTTGGTGCTTGGGCACATGTCATGTTGCTTCAGTATTGCTCTTCCCTATCCATCCTTCCCATTCAATGTCTCCTTTGACTGATGCATTTAAACCAGGCATCCCCAAACTACGGCCCCGGGCCGGACCGGTCCTCCCCCACATTTTACCCGCCCCCCCCCGAACAATTCCAGAAGCATCCCCCCACCCACATTATTCCCCCACGCAAAACTGAAATCTGTCGCGCACAGACAGATTAACTATAGCTTCAGTCTCCACCCAGGCTTCAGACAGAGCTGTCGTGCTGTTAAAAAAGAAAATAATAATCGCAGGTCTTTTTCAACATTAAAATGTAAGTAATGCTGCTGCTTTCGCTCCGCATCGTCAGCTCCCCCCCCCCCCCTCTCTCCCTCTCTCCCTCTCTCTCCCCCCCTCCCCCCCCCCCCCCCCCCCCCCCCCCCACTCACAGTCTCACACACAGTCAAGTGGCTGACGTGCGACGAAACCAGCTGATCTGCAAGCTCACCAGGTTGCGCAAAGCTCAAAACAGGTCCCAAAAAACATGGTGTTCACCTGTGCAACTGTTTGTTTTTTATTATATGATGAAAAATGCACATCCAAGAAAATGAAAACCGCAGTCAGCTCTAAGGAAGACGAGGGGTGCGCTATCTAGCAGAGGAGGTGCGACATTGAGGGCTCAGAACTTAAGCGCTCAAGCAAATGTATTTGTTGCCAACTTGTCCCCATTCTCAATACAACTTTATGTAGAGGAGCCGCCATTGGACTGGCCCCATGAAGTGAACAGAGTTGGCGTCTGCACTCTGTCTCTGTCTGCACTCATGGTCCTGGGTGTCACTCAGTTGTTTCATTTGTTCCACCTGCGTAGTCTCTTGAATTGAACTAAAAGTGGGCTTATGATAAAAGCAAAACCTTCGTGACTCTTTTGCTTCATATTGATCAGTTGTTCAGTGCTGGTTAGCAATATGTGATGCTAGAGAACAGTGGCTCTCAAAGTGGGACGTCCAGCCCAAGCTAAATAATTACATGGAAGCTTATTTTTTTTTTTTTTTAATGCAACCAAATGGACTCTCAGAGTTAAATTGAAAGAAATAAAAATACAAATAAAAATAAATGGGGGTTACAAGGTCAATACTTTTTTTTTTCTTCAAAACTATGAAGGGGAGATGTGTTTGAATAGTAGCCCACAAAATCGAAAATGTTTCAATGCTAATAAACAGTAAGATTGTTCAGGCTATTGTTGTGGTAATTGAACATTACAGCATCATTACAAGTATAGGCTACAAGGCTTGACAAAGACAAATTAGAGCAGACAACCTCTCAAAGCTCAAACATGGATGATAGCTCAGCTGAACCAAAACAATGTATACATTTAGGCACCCCTATGATCGTCACATTTTTTTCTGTTACAAACTGACCCGGCCCGCCATTAGAGAAGGGAAAATTTATGTGGCCATCGCTGGAAAAAGTTTGGGGACCCCTGATTTAAACTCTAGACGTGCCCGCCCAAAATTCTCAACAGGCCTGAAAATTACCTAGGTCCACTCAAAGCCCTGCTGCCACCCTTAGATCTGTTCCCTTGATATGCTGATAACCTCATCAAAACCTGTATTATCAACACTCTCCATACAGTATATGGCCACAACAGAATCCATTCCATAGGTTGATCTGACCCCCCCCCCCCCCCCCATACCAAGCAATATGGTGCTCACCCAGCAGTCTGACAGCACCCAGGCGGATGAGTGCACACAACCTAGACCTAAAGGCTTATCGCCCTCAGATGTCTGGAAGTATCTACCGTATATTACCATGTAGTACTGCTCTTACTCTTCCATCAGTGGTAGAACAAAACTTGACCATGTTCATGACATGGATGGATGGATGATTTCTTTCACCTCAAGAAAAATGTATCCATGCTTTGAAAATACAAATGCAGAAAAGTCACTACCTTATGTCCAAATCCTGATCCATTACTGGAAAAAAGGCCTGTATACAGTTTTTTTTAAAATAATAATATCCATATATGGGTGACAATAGGAAAGGACTGTTAAGCCAATTTGTCCAAGAATATTAGGAGACCATTTTGGGGTTCTAATTTAACCTTTAGGAGGACCATTAGAAAAGATCTCAGAATGGATAGTAATACTTCGATAGCCAAATAAGGATTTGGCTTAAAGCCAAACTGTAACATAGTTTAAATCCCAAAATGTAATCACAGAAAATGTACTTCAAAAGTATAAGTAATCCAAAGTACTGTAGCTTTAAGAGCATTGAGAAATGAGAATACAGCCAAATGGAATTAACCTTACTTACTCCACACCATAATAAACATTTCCTCGAAAAACAAGTGAATCAAAGATGTCCACATGTCAGCAGCATTATATTTAAAAAATGATTTAATTATATTCCTTTCCATATGGAGGAGGTAGGATATGGCATCCATTCCACACAAAGTCTGTAGCATAAATTTCCTCTCTGGTTGACATGGCGGATCACACAAGTATTAATACAATCCTTAAGGATGACACTTCTTACATTGAATCATGGGTAATGAAGTTCAGAAATAACATGATGCAACTTGCTAAATGCAAGATGGAAGATATACAGTAGTTCTAATACAATGTAGTTCTGGAAGATATAGTTCTAATACAATGTAGTTCTGGAAAAATTCCCAACCCTTAAAGAGTGGTTTAAGAAATAGAGAGAGGGAGAGATGGTCTCACACAAGTGAGCAAGGTCATGTAGCGAATTAGTTGATAAGACCATCTGAACTAAAATGAAAATAAAGCCAAGTTGGAGGACAGAAAACCTTTCCCTGACTTTTTACTGGGTGAGAGGCTAAAACGTAAAATGCACACTGGAGGCCTATTCAACTGATATGGTCATATATGTGACACATTCTTTCAATCATTTGGTGGACATACAGTATGTGAGATCATCCATGAAATATTAAAATTTCCATCAACTGTATACGAAATTGCTGGTTAGTAACAGGGAATACAGTATATTTTGATGCCATGTTTTCATTTTACCCACTTCATGTTTCTCAGGAATTAATCATGGCAAACTTTTATTAAAGCTACAAAAGCGAGGTGTTCCCTCATATTTGATTAGGATTTTACAGTACTGGTACTCTCACCAAACTATGCAGGCTAGGTGGGGAACATGCATTTCTACACCCTTTCTAGTGACTAATGGTGTGCGACAGGGGGGAATCTTGTCACCCATATTATTTAACCTGTATCTTGATGACTTATCAAAGCAGTTAAAAGAGTGTAAAACTGGTTGCATGGTGGGGGATCAACTTTTTAATCATATGATTTATGCTGATGATTTGGTGGTGCTTTCACCTTACAGTGCTGGTTTACAGCAGCTACTTAATGTCTGCTCAAAATATGGCTTTCTATTTGATATACTGTTCAACTCAAAAAAGAGTGTTGTTATGATCATTAGAGCAAAGGGCGATCACAAGCTCACCTTTCCTGCTTTTGTATTGTCAGGTGAGGATCTAGAGGTCGTTAAAAAGTTTAAATACCTAGGACACATAATCAGCGATGATCTCTGTGATGATGATGATGATGATGATGTGCAGCGACAGTGCTGTAAGCTCTATGGCCAAGCAAACATGCTGGCACGAAAGTTTTCTATGTGTACAGATAATGTTAAAATAGCTCTGTTTAAAACTTACTGCACACCACTGTACACAGCTCACCTGTGGTGCAGTTATAGCAGTGCAAAAATGAAAAAACCTCAGGTGGCTTATAATGATGCGTTTAGAATATTTCTCAAACTCCCGAGATGGACCAGTGCAAGTGAAATGTTTGTGTCAAGCAATGTACCCACCTTTCATGCTGTACTGAGGAACTTTATGTTTAAATTCATGTGTAGACTGAAGGAATCTAAGAATGCTTTAATTAGGGCCTTATCTGATCTCACACAGAGTGATACAATATTTTCCTCATGTTTCTGGAAACACTGGAGGCAATGTTTATACGTTTATAATTGAAATGGACTTTTGATATTGAAAATAGTCTGTTACTCAGGCTATTTATGTGTTTTTATATGTTTTTATTGTATGTCTTGTCCTTTCTTGTGTTTGTGTATGTACATGTATGTCTGTATGCATATCTGTCTATGGACCAGAGTGTCTGCAATAAAGTTTTCATTCATTCATTCATTCATTCATTCATTCATTCATTCATTCATTCATTCATTCATTCATTCATTCATTCATTCATTCATTCATCCATTCATTCAGGCAGCCTATGTCTAAAAACAGCTGAAATAACAACAATATGGTAGCCTACTAATACAGCAGGTTATCTTCAATGTCATTGTGAATTGTTTGGGGAACTTACTGATTGTTTTCCATAAGCTGCTGTTGATCACCCATTGTACCTTTTCCAAGGTGCTTTACATAGTGCATTACATTCTCTCATTCACACATACAGGTCCTTTCCAAAAAATTAGAATATCAACGAAAAGTTGGTTTATTTCCACAATTCCATTCAAAATCCCGAACTTTCATTAATTATAGATCCAGTGCTCATATTGTAAATGATTTCAAGTATTTATTTGTTTATTTTTACACAATTTTGGCTTCCAGCTCATAAAACCCACCAAATCAGGATTTCAAAAAATTAGAATATTTTATGAGACAACTAAAAAAAATTGTGTTTTAAACATGAAATGTTGACTATCTGAAAAGTATATTAATTTATGCAGTTAATACTTGGTCTAGGCTACTTTAGAACAAATTATTTCATTAATGGGGCGGGGCATGGAGATGATCAACCTGTGGCACTGTTGAGGTGTTATGGAAGCCCAGTTTTGCTTCAATAACAGCCATAAATGAATTTGTATTGCTCAGTCTTATGTTTCACACCTTCCTCTTGACAATACAACCCAGATTCTCTGTTGGGTTAAAGTCAGGACAGTTGGCAGGTCAGTTCAATACCATGGTCAGTACAGCAGCTACTAGCAGTTTTAGCTCTGTGGGCAGGCGCCAAATCGAGCTGGAAAGGAAAATTAGCATCTCCATGAAGCTTGTCAGCATACCGAAGCATAGGGTACTCTAAAAGATGGCTGTGTTGCAACCACTAGGCCATGTTATCGGCTGAAAACTTCAACACAGCCATCTTTTTAGAGTACTTTGTGCTTCGGTATGTTGACAAGCTTGATGGGGATGCTAATTTTCCTTTCCAGCTCGATTTGGCACCTGCCCACAGAGCTAAAACTACTAGTAGCTGCTGCACTGACCATGGCATTACTGCACTTAACTGACCTGCCAACTGACCTTAACCCAACAGAGAATCTGGGTTGTATTGTCAAGAGGAAGGTGTGAGACATAAGACTGAAAAATACAAATTCATTTATGGCTGTTATTGAAGCAAAACTGGGCTTCCATAACACCTCAACAGTGCCACAGGTTGATCACCTCCATGCCCCGCCCCATTAATGAAATAATTTGTTCTAAAGTAGCCCAGACCAAGTATTAACTGCATACATTCATATACTTTTCAGATAGTCAACATTTCTTGTTTAAAACACATTTTTTTTTAGTTGGTTCATAAAATATTCTAATTTTTTGAAATCCTGATTTGGTGGGTTTTATGAGCTGGAAGCCAAAATTGTGTAAAAATAAACAAATAAATACTTGAAATCATTTACAATATGAGCACTGGATCTATAATTAATCTCTATAATTATAATTAATGATCTATAAGTAACTCTTGAGAGTGTAAAAATGAAACCAAATGGACCTGCAAAGGTCCATTTGGTTACTGTATTGGTTACTGTACTGTACAGCAGGGGTAGGCAACCTTTTTGACATGAAGTGCCATGATTTTTTTTCCTTGACACTCCCGAGTGCCACAGTAAAAAAAATGACTATAAATTCCCTTATAGTCAATAAATGGTGCATTTTCACGGTCATCACATATTCAATGGCCATTTAGGCCTACTGCAGTTATGTCATTATATTATAAGGCCATATTTTATTTCTTATTAGAACAGGCAGACTGGTAGATATTTTTCTATCACAATAGATTGATCAATCAGACTTAAGGTGACCAAAACATCTGAGGGGCAGAAGTATTACTTGAGAGGGACATTTAATTGCAGGGTAGCAACACATTATGGTGGGTATTAAAAATGCCTCATGTCATATATGTCCATACATAGTCTTAAAAGTGCCCAGACATCATTTTGTTATTTATTCATGTTAGTATGTATTTCTCCTGTTATTTTAACAGGCTTAAAACCCATCTAGCATGAAAAGAGAAAGTGAGAAAACTTTAGAATAGAAAACATAAGGGGGGCAATTGACCACTGTAGTCCGTCAGTCAAAATGTGGGACAGGGTCTCAATTTGTGGGATTGAAAAGTCTTTTAAATGAGAGACTGTCCCATGCAAGGAAGGACTTCTGGTCACCCTGTGACTGTCCCACAGAAACGGGGACATCTGGTCACCCTCAAACTACCCCGCTTCGAGACACACACACACACACACACACACACACACACACACACACACACACACACACACACACACACACACACACACACACACACACACACACACACACACACACACACACACACACACACACACAGAGAAGAAGCAGCAGCACACACAAGCTACAAGCTAGCCTCATTGCTAATAATATTCAACAGGCAGGGAGAGGGAGGCTTAAGTGAAGCCATACACCAGTCGAAACGCAATAATTTCAGCGTGGATATTGTTTGGTTAGGTGGACATGACGGGGGGTCCGCGGGATAGACGACATGCGTTGGCCAGCAACCAGCCAGCTACCGACGCGACTTTTACTGTTTGGGAGCAAAACAACTTCTCCACTGTTCCGTGCACGTGCACTGACAGAGCAGAGGCACTGCAGACGCACTGATTGGGCAGCGCGCAGCACAGAAGTGTCAACACTGGATCAGAGTCGCTCCGGTTGAATATTGATTAAATTAATGAATAATCGCGGCGATTTGCTAATGACATGGTTTCAAATCGCAATTTCGGTTTGAAGCCTTAGTGCAGATAACTTTATTTTATAACCTGCACATTCAAGAGAAATGCACTTATTTTATTACCAAAGGGGGGGAAAAAGTCTTCCAGAATCTGGCCGCGTGCCAGCCAATACCACCCGGCGTGCCATCGTTGGCACGCGTGCCCTAGGTTGCCGACGCCTGCTGTACAGTAACAACAGGGTTTTTGCTTCCTGCACTAAAGGCATTTGCAGTAGTGAACTAGTGATCACTTTGTGTAGGGATGCCTCGATGACACTTTTTCCAATGCGATTCGATTTCGATAAATCAGTGCCAAAAGCGATTCAATTTTCGATAAATTTCGATTTCGATTTAATTTCTATTTCGATTCGATATCGATCCAGCACATTTAATTCTGTATGATGTTGCATATCTGGCATATCTTTTTCTTTCAGGCCCAAGATGGTACAAATGGAACCAAATGGACTCTAGCTGGTCCATTTGTATCTTCTCAGGAAAATTTAGAAAATGGGTGGAATTCCCCTTTAACATTTTTCTTTTTTCTGGTAGTGTCTGTTCACTGCACTAAGAACTGAGTGGACCACCACACACACACACACACACACACACCACACACACACACACACACACACACACACACACACACACACACACACACACACACACACACACACACACACACACACACACACACACACACACACACACACACACACACACACACACACTGCAAAACTGCAAGTTGCAATACTGTCCAAAGCTAAGAGTCCAGAGTTAAATTTCACTCATTCTGCCTGGAGAATACAATGCTACCGTTGGTAGCATAGCCTAATAACAGACAGGCAGGCAGACAGAGAGAAACAGACACTCACACACACGCAGGCAGGCAGAGAGAGACAGGCACACACATACAGGCAGGTAGACAGGCGAGCATACAAAGCGAGACACACGGACAAGCGTGCGCGCACACACACACAATGCCGGCGCGTTATTCCACAACCACCACCACAAAACGGTCCATGGAACGGTAGAACTATCACCACCACTATTCCAAACTTCTCTTTCCCCCACCCCCTCCCTAGTCCCGACACGACACCTCCGTGGAGTCGCTGTCGCTGTCTGGCCGTATTTCTAAAGTGAAATACGTCCGACATGACTGCTTGATGGGTGCTTTGCGAACTTGCTAAGTTGCTAACTAGCAACAACAACAGCTCTGCCCTCTGGCTCTGCCCAGAGGTAGAGCTGTTGTGCAAACTCTGTTCACTTCATGGGGTCAGCCCAATGGCGGCTAATCTACATAGACTTCTATTGAATTGGGAAAACTCACCAGAATTGCGTTGACCAAAAAAAATAGTCCATAGGCTGCCTTGTGGTAGAAATAAAAAATATAAAGACCTACACAACCAGTCAATCATCATGCCAGCCTAATCAACTCATCAAATCATCAAAGTCCTCCTCGTTTATGAATTTAGTCTTGCGCTCCCGGGTGTTTGCATTCACGAAGACCAACAACAACTAACTGGCTATGCTCGTTCCTCACGTCATGCTTCCGTAGATCCAAGCTTCCAAAGACCTGGCGCCGTGCCTCTGTCATAGCCTTGCCAAAGCCGAACAAACCCGCCGAAGACCCAAAGTCCTATAGGCCCATCTCTCTGCTCAGTGTCCCATACAAGATCCTGGAGAGGCTGATCCACAGTCGCATCGAGCCAGTGGTGGACCCCGACCCCCGAGGATTTTAGAGTGTCCTTGTAGCGCTTTTTAGGACCACCTTGTACTCGCTTGCCACTCTTCAGTTCGCCAAAGAAGACTTGTTTTGGCAATCTTGTACAGGGCATTCTGGTCACATGGCCAGTCTATCTCAGCTGAGCTGTTGCAAGTAGGGTGGGGATGCTTTGCAGATTTTCCTTGCTGAGAACGTCAGTGTCAGGAATTCTGTCCTGCCATTTGATCCTCAGCAGTTTTCTTTGGCAGCTCAGATGGAAATGGTTGAGTTTTCTGGCATGACGCTGGTAGACTGTCCAGGTTTCACACCCATACAAAAGAGTTGGTAGCACAACAGCCTGGTAAACCTTAAGTTTTGTCTCCTGCCTGATTCCACTTCTTGCCCACACCGAGTCACGTAGACGTCCAAAGGCTGCACTCGCCTTGCCGATCCTGATGTTAACTTCCTCATCTATGTGTACAGCACGAGACAAGGTACTTCCCAGGTAGGTAAACCTGTCAACTGATGAGAGCTTTTGACTGTTCACATGGATCGTGGGCTCAGTATAAGGTTTTCCTGGAGCAGGTTGGTAGAGGACTTCAGTCTTCTTTATGCTGATTGTTAGGCCAAAGTTGTTGCAGGCTGAAGAGAAATGGTCCATACTGGCCTGCAGTTCTTCATTTGAACTGGCAACCAGAGCACAGTCATCGGCAAACAATAGTTCACGGACTCTGACATTTTCCACCTTGGTTTTAGCTTGCAGCCTTCGCAGATTGAATAGGCCTCCATCAAGATGGGAAAACTCACCAGAATTGCGTTGACCAAAAAAAATAGTCCATAGGCTGCATTGTGGTAGAAATAAAAAATATAAAGACCTACACAACCAGTCAATCATCATGCCAGCCTAATGATCAAAGTCCTCCTCGTTTATGAATTTAGTCTTGCGCTCCCGGGTGTTTGCATTCACGAAGACCAACAACAACTAATCCAAGCTTCCAAAGACCTGGCGCCGTGCCTCTGTCATAGCCTTGCCAAAGCCGAACAAACCCGCCGAAGACCCAAAGTCCTATAGGCCCATCTCTCTGCTCAGTGTCCCATACAAGATCCTGGAGAGGCTGATCCACAGTCGCATCGAGCCAGTGGTGGACCCCCAACTTCCACCAGAACAAGCTGGCTTTCGCCGAGGCAGGTCTACCGTGGACCAGGTAACACTACTCACACAGGACATCGAAGACAGCTTTCAGGACAACGAGAAGGCTGGAGTAGTGTTCCTGGACCTGACAGCCGCCTATGACACTGTGTGGCATCGTGGCTTACATCTAAAACTGTTAAGGACAATCCCGGATCGGCACATGGTCAGATTCATCATGGAGATGTTGTCAAACCGCAGTTTTGTCCTGCAGACCAGCGATGGCCAGACCAGTAGGCTAAGGAGGCTAAAGAATGACGTCCCTCAAGGTTCTGTCCTCTCACCAATGTTGTTCAACATTTACATCCAGGACCTGCCGGCCACATCTCCAGTTGAGCATAGGGAAAACAGTCTCTGCAGCTTACCACCTCAACAATCGGGAGGCAAAGAAGGAGCTGGAGGTGCATGTTGGCAACACTGAGGATGAGGATGCGTTCAAGGAGTTAAACAGATGTTTCACCACGGCAGAGCGCAACTATGATGTGGGGAACAGGGAGCTGTTGGCTGTGAAGCTCGCTTTGGAGCTTCACAGCCGAGCTAAAGAGGATCTCCATCTAACTGGCTGGCGTTGTGGATCCACAGGGGTATCGGGCCGAGAGCGGCGCTGGCTCTGTAAGCCAACATCTTCAGTTTAGGATACATGCATAACTTCAGCACTTCACCACCTGGAATGCTAACTCCTCCAATAAAAATCACTACTTGGCCCATTACAAAACAGTTTTTGTGGCCAAAATGGGGAAAGAAGTTGGGGTTGAAAGCGGGGTGAAATGATTGTTGGACTTGACGCCACCGTTGTGAAACTAGATTAAATTTCCATAACAGACTGGTCTGATCTCTCTTGGGCAGTCCACCATGGACGTACAGCTCTCCATTGTAAACAAAGGCGGCATGGGACGACCGTCCAATTGGTCTTTGGGCTTGTTGGTTTGCTGCGTTGATGAATGCCCATTGATTGGTCAGCGTGTCAAAGGTTCGGAGTTGATCGATCGGGTCGTCAGATTGAGCTCCGTCTCCCCCAAAAACATAAATTGTATTGTTTATCACTGTTAGTGTATGACACGATGATTCAACTCCAGAGGCGGTAAGCTCAGTCCAGCCCATTGTAGTTAAATTCAACCTGTAAAAGTCATCAATGGCGTCACAATTTTCGCCTACTCCGCCATGAATATACATCCTATCTGGATTTGGAAGAACACAGGCTGAGTGGCGCATTCTAGGAGTTGGACGTGGGCCAGTACTCCATTGTCTTCGCCAAGTGGTCAGGTCACACGTGTAAAGATGATTTACAAGCTGAAGTTGGCGATTCCGGCGGCCTTCGTTCCCTCCAAAAAGGTACAGTGTTGTTTGTAGAGAGTTACTAACAACTGTGAATGCTTCTCTTACCAGTACGATTCCACTCATAGGAAACCAGGACCATGAACATGCGTTCGGGAAATACCTAAACACGGCACAGTCTTCCGCGCCTATTGGACCAAATTCACCAAAACAAAGGATGTCGTTGTGAATCTGAACACAGGCGTGAATGAGGTATGACAACTGAGCAGCCGGGTTAGCTCCGGTAAGTAACCTCACCAATCTTTCCAGACTGTCGAATCTTAACTGGCACATCCACACTACCCTCATAATGACTTGAGTGCTTTGCCTGTATTATGAATTGTCTGTCTCTGCCAATACAGCTCTTAACTGTACATCTGACGAGTGTTCCATAGTAAACGCCTTTTATGTACTAGATACGCATCACGATGACGTTTCAACTCCATGACCACGACAATGCCCAAACTCGGATATTCAAATGGATATTCAAATGGGTCCAAATGGACCCGCCAGGGTCCATTTGGTTTCATTTTTACGCTCTCAAGAGTTAAAATATTCATCATCTGAATCAGTCCAAGTCTACACAACTAGAAGATTAATGGTCATGGACAGAAGCAAAGGAAATCTTTAGTTTGGAGGGGCTAAAGTGAGCCATGTTTGAATTAGGGGTCATTTTAAAAGGGGTGTGGTGAAATGCTGTTGGTTTAGTGGTGCCACAACTGACTACGACCGTCCCGCCGTAGTTCTTCTAAAAGAAATGCTTGAGCTGGGCCTTGTCCATGTTGAGAGGGAGGTTGCCGACAAACAGCTGCTGCAGGGCGTACGTGGCTACCAGTGTTGTTGCCTCCGCCATGTTGTTATTGCCGTGGTGTGGGCCTGAGGATCTGCTCGTCCGCGCTCCTCACCTCCAGACGCCCTTCCGTATTCTCAGTCTTGGGCCTTTTCTCCATGGCTGACAAGCGCCCTTCGATCTTCAAGAGGTCCTTCTGCTCCACAACGAAAGATGCCCTTCGATCTTCCGGAGAACCCTTTGGTCTCCGGCCGGCCTCATTTCTTACCACTGTGATATCACTCACGGCTGCCGCAGGGAGTCATGGCTGCCAGGTCCCACCGGATGTCACATGGAAGTTCTGACAGCTCCAGGCCGTGCCCAATGACTGCCAGCTTGCTTAAGGTCTCAAGGCGAGGATTGAGGTCCAAGATGAAGGGTTAAGGCTTAGGGTCCTTCGTTTTAACCAAGATGATGGCAAGATCTCCCACCATGCAACAGGCTGCTTCAATTGTCGGAGGTGGGCGTCGCCCCTTGGGCCCGACCTCCTTCCAGGAGGACGACTCTAGGTTGTATTTCCACAGATCATTACGGTCGTTGCCTCCAAATATGTACAGCTCTCCTCTGTAGGCAAAAGCTGAATGATGGAAACGTCCTTCTGGAAGCTGTGCTGAAGGCCTGCTCAGCCAACAGCTGGTCACTGTGTCAAACACGCTAAGGGGGTCGCGATTGCACCCCATCCACCGTGCACCGCCCCCAAATACAAACATCTTCGTCCCGATGATGGTGGCGGTGTGTCCTGAAGTCGGGGGCGGCAGAGTTCCTCCGGGGTTGATCAAAGTCCAGACCATTGTGGTGGAGTCCAACCTGTAGGTGTCATTATGGGTTCTATAAGGTGGTGGTTCTTCGTGTCCACCATGCACATACATGACCTTCCCCAGGACAATTGCGGCCTCCCCAGATGTAGATGTCGTTGTCTCCCATTGGCACAGCTGTGTGACCATAGGTAGCCCAAGGGTTGTGTGACCGACAACCCTCGGGCTTGGGGGTCACCGTCCTCCAGCGCAGAGAGACCGTGTTGAAGATGTGCACAACCATCAGCCAGCGGGTTCTATACTCTCTCGCACCTCCAAAAGTGAACACCTTGTGCTTTGCGGCGACCGCAACACGACTGTGTGAATCCGTTTGGCATCCTTCGTTCAGATCTATCCAGTGGAACATCGCTTTGTATATATGTCAGGAAGGCTTCGCAAAGCCCGGTGTAGAATTAACAGACTCCAACATGACCAGATCAACATGTCCAGAGCTTCTATTGGTTTTGACGGCAGAAATGTGATGACAAAGTGACAACACCGGTCTTGGCCACACTTCCCGACACGTCATAAAGAGTGCAGTAATCGGTCCGCGGTAAGTCAGTCAGTCGGTCAGACCTCTGGGAATGTCACTGGGAACTGAGTCTGGCCAGTGCCTGCTTGAGTCAAATTTCGCTGACGTCACTTGTTGCGCAGTGCCGTTGTTTCTAATTTCTGACACCCAGCACATCCCCACCTCCAACAAAATCTTTAGGCACCGAATAACGAATCCTGTTAACGCCTGTGTTTTAGACGAAGCCTTCTCGATCGCAACATGAACTAAATGAATGTGCCTTCGTGGCACAGGTCTCTGCCAGGCCAGATCAGGTTGTGTCTCTGATGACATCGGGGCGAGCGTACGCGATCTGAGCGAACAAGTAGGCCATGGCCTACTCGTACGTGAGCGGAGCGAGCTAATATGATGACATCACCTATACCGGCCAATCGGGGGCGACCTAAACCGTGCACGGACGGACGGACGGTAAAACATATTCTCCACCACACTGGTGGAAACAATCAGGGACCGGGAAAGAAAGGTTTTGGTTTTGGAATGAAGATTGAACAACATATAGGCCATGGCCTTGTTGTGTGTGAGCAGAGAGAGTTAATATTCATGATTACCTATGAAGGTCTTTTACTTGCGTCACATTATGTCATCGTGCCAGTCAGCTCCCAGACAACATGCCTCCTCGATAAGATCGGGCTGATAAGCAGCCTCCTGCGAATTATCGCTTGATAACGGTAGAATCGGGTGAGTGCACACAATGTGAGAAGGGTGGGTGCTGCCGGTGCTACAGCACCACCAGGGGATTTGGGTTGAAAATGTTTTCATGCGAGTTATACATTGAATAATCATTCTAAATCAATACATTATTTTATTTTTGGCACAATGTGTCTGTTGTTGTTGATCTAAATGGTTTTTTATTTTATTTAGTGCATTATGAATAATGTTAGTTTTTAACCCAAATTCCATGTCGGCAATATGTGGCGTATAGACAGAGATATGACATCTCTGTTCACTTCCATAATAGTACTACATGAAGCAAACAGAGGCTATAGACAGGGGTGCACATAAGTGGTGCTCCGGTGCTCAGGAGCACCAAAAATCCTACAATGAGCTGTCAATCCAGGCGTGGAAAGCTCCTTGGAGCACCACACAGCTAGGGCTCATAATGACTACCTGACTGGGCCAGTAAAAAAGCCTTGAAAATGAAATAATTCTGACCTCTAAGTCTAAAATACTACTAGTATTTTTAATGGATGTACGGTAGTATGCAGGTAGTAGTACTACTAGGCTACTATTGCAACGCCCAAACTACTGTAATACTGTACATTGATCGGGCTGTACGGAGTGGAAAAAAGGGGTCCCAGGGCCCAGCGATTCGGGTCGCTGCATTTTGGGAGCACCAAGTAACATCCCCAGGTGCTCCTCTGAGTACTGGACTAAAATAGTTATGTGCAGCCCTGGCTATAGATGTTACTGTACATACAGTCGACATGTTACACACATGACCTAAAATAGCTCTCATTTGCTTCAACCTCATTGAAAACAATGTATTTCCAACTCCAGTTTGTCCCTTTTCAGGCAGCATAAACATCAGCTTGATCGCTGTTTACTGCCCCTTCAATGTCGCAACTCTTCTACTAGATGGCTGTTGTATTGGTCATGCATTTCCGGTTTACTCCAAGTCCAGTATTTTAAAAATAAATTAAGTTCTTAGTTGTCGGTGCAAGAAACTAAACATCACGAACCGTCAACTCAAACCTCAAATACTGTTTTCAATTCAAACGTCAGTAATAGCATATCCAGGAAAACCTTCCAATTATACCCCTCTATTTTTAAGTGCATTATTTTTAAACACTATAACACTAAGTAACACCATTCACCACTATTTAAAAGTTCAAACTTTCTAGGGGCCTTGAAATGGATTTTCAGCAATAGATCACATTTTTGATGTGTAGATCTTGTTGAGCCGGTCATTTTGAAAGTAGCTCTCAAGTCAAAAAACTGTTGGCACCGCTGGCATACATAAATAGATAATCCTACTGTGTTTATTTGCCTTGACCAATTTATTCTAGTATGTTAATAATTATAATAATTATTATTATTATTATTATTATTATTATTATTATTATTGTTATGTTAATAATTATAATAATTAATAATTAATGTCGTGAAAGAGTAAAGGGTTAAGCCTCGACAGCAAAGTAGGCTAGTGGGGAGCTGGACTTTTGGACAGTCCTCATGTTGGGCTTGTGCTTTTGCCACCAGTGAAATTAGAGTTGTATGTGTGCAGTGTGAAACACTGTGCTTCCTCATCCAATGTACAGGTATGCATATTGTTTTGTGCACGCAAGCATAGAAATACAAAGCTCAGCGTGATTGCACTGTGTGCAAGTTGACGCATTGATACACACCACAGGCAGACATGTTGTCAAAACCGCAGACATGCATTATGATGGGAGATTTCTGCCCACATGCTCAATACTCACCGTGGTACACTTTAGAGACCATCAACGTTAGTTGTGGAAGTTGGTGTATTTACAGTCCCCAGCGAAACAATCTTGTTCTCACTAGCGTCTTGACTTGTTCACTCTTATTTTCAGAAAAGAAAAAAAAAAAAGATTTCAACAAACAAAGCAGTTCTATAAGTGTGCAAAGTGTCTACAATTACATCTTTTAAACCTTTACAACGGTTTTGCGAGCACAAAGGGAGAAATAAAATGTTTTTGCGGGGTATACATTTTCAGGAGCACCGCGCCACGATTGGCTGAAAAATGGCAACTTCCAGAAACTTCCAGGGAAGTTAACAAAGCAGAAATCCTATCTTTCGATAGTCTCTCTGGGGTACCATGTCCTTTCATTTCACAGCACATATGTAAAGCCTTGAGATCAAAGCTACTCAATTCTAGTATATGCGTTAGCAGTGTATAGGAGCCTGGGTCAGGCAGGAGCAGTGCACAGCAGACCTATTGCTTGGCTTTGAGGCTTGCAGAAAGTGATGGTTGTTTTCGTTGTGCCATGTTGTTGTTTGATGTAGGGTCGTAACTACACTAGGGTCGACACCAACTTCACCCAATATTCCTCTCACACTCTGTTTCTCATAAACAGACAAAAGGGCGAAACACAGAGAAACACTATGTGTGCATGAGTGGAACATGGTGTGACGTACTTTGAACAAACTAGGAAAGGTGCAGGGTGACCCAGACCACAGGCATACGTGTGGTGGGTATACAAACCAGGGCCGGATCTAGGCATGGGCATGGGGCGGCAATGCCCCCCTAAATGCCCAATCTGCCCCACCAAACACCATGGCATGCAAAACAACCCAAGATATTTCATATTAAAGTGCTTATATTTAAAATGTTTGAAACACTACTACTGCTAGTACTACCTACCTACTACTGCTACTAACACTACTACTTCTACCAACTAACTACAATCACTACTAAACCAACAGCATATCATCATTGAAAACAGAAAACTCTCTGGGTCAGACCTTTAGCTTTATGCATGCTGCGTGTCTGTTGCAACTTCAACAACAACAACTGATGTTATTATTGATGCTTTACTTGCCCAATAAAAGTCCTTTAAAGGTAGGGGAAGTGATTTCACTTTTGTCAGATATCACCCAAAAATATTTTTTTTCTGTTAAAATGCTCTATTATAAGGTGTGGAAACCATATATGGAGTTTCCCCCTCCCCCACGTTAGCAGAGGAGCTAATAAAAGTTCCCCAGGTCACCACCAATTCTCCTCCAATCAGGAGAGAGCAGCAGGTTCACATAGTGTAGCTACTTTTGGGGGCCCCTAGTGCACCAGGCTGGTACTACACCATGAATTTCAAATCACTTCCCCTACCTTTAAATGAAGCCGCCCCCATACCATTTTCTCCTGCCCTCCCAATTGGGAAATGGTACATCTGCCCCTGATACAAACTGGACTCAACTGTGGCCAAAGAATGATACGCCAAGAGAGCAGAAATGTACAAGCAAAGGCAGCTGAAGGAGATTAAAAGAGAATTCCACCCCAAAAGGATTTCTTAACTTTATTTTTTCAGTTAATTTATTTCCCCACAAAAATGGTATAGGCTACAGTCATTTAATTAACACTTTCACTTGGTTGAGCCATAAACCGTGCGCCACACCCTCACCTATTGAGAAAGCTGAATCACTGCTGAAAGTGTGGGTGTCAACACACTACTGACATGGTGGAGAGACAATATATAGCAAAAAAAAAATGCATTTTGGAGCGATGGAAATAGGTGAATTTGATCCAACATCCATTAGCCCCATTCTAAGCTTATTTTGGGGTAGGAAAAACAGCCATTAAGGAGTGTATTCACAAAATAACAACTGGACTTCTTTCTTTTTGGAAATGAATCAACTGTAAATAAAGCCTTTTGGGGTGGAATTCTCCTTACAAGCGATTCCTGCTCTGAATGAGAATGAGGACCCCTGTGGGCCCCGGCTTCAGTGAGGGTCCCTTTTCTAATCCAACTGCAAGATATTTCAGTGCTTATATTTAAAAATATTTGAAACACTACTGAAAATGGTATGGGTGCGGCTTCATCGCCCGTGGCGCGAAGCGGCACGGGCGATGACTCCCCCTACCATTTTCCATACCATTTTCTTCTGCCCCCCCAATTGGGAAATGTTACATCCGCCCTTGCTGCAGAGTCAGGCATTCATGCTATTCTAAATAAGACTGTTCATTTGTGCATTCCAAAAACAGACTGATTGGAGTATACAGGACATTAGCTCTTGAAACAGGCCGCCATGCTGTTCATTAATGGAGCACATGCATGTGAAACCAGTGATTTGTCATTAAATTCAATGAACAATTGTGAGTATATTAAATAATTGGTCAAAAATAACCACTACCAGCCAGTTTGCTTTTATCCAGCCATAAACGGACAAAGAATGCCCTCTAGTGGACGAGCAGCACAGGTACATCTGACCACTGTTATAGGGTGATCCTGCTGTACTTTTACTAGTACACACTACAGCAGAGGAGGGCAATTATTTTTCCCAAGGGGCCAAATGAAATGAATAAAATATTGTGGAGGGCCAAGACTAAAGGCTGAACTAAAGTCTGTGTGATATTAACTTAATTTTAAGAGTAAGACCAACCATTTTGACACCAGGGCCCTCATATATCTATATATATTTATATCTATATCTATATATCTATATATCTATATCTATATATCTATCTATCTATATATATATATATATATATATATATATATATATATATATATATATATATATATATATATATATACAGTATTTGCCCCAAGGACCACCATTTGATGACATTTTAGCCCCACAGATAGGGCTGAACTCAGTCTGAATTGTCATTTTAAATCACAGGAAAAAAAAAAATAAGGTAGTATTTTTTAAGCTGCTCACACCCCACAGACCCCAAAACTAAATATTTCTTTTGCTTTTGTCCACAATTTCTGGCAGGATTTCACGAACAAAACAGCCAAACATAATGCCCAGGTATGCACTACAGCGAAAACTTTAGTTAGGTCACTAAAATTATGGTATGTCTGCAGCACAGGGGTTTCCTACCTTTAGACGTCTTCATCAGTTGTCTTCTGATCTGATGGAGGATACCAGAAGTTACCGGAGACAGTGAGTTTGTAGGACGACCAGATCCAAGCTGTCCATTTGAGGGACAGGAGTGGTGCATGACTGGGGAAAGGGACAAATTGTGGTTAGCAATTTATTGACCTCTTGAATCGTCTTGATGTCAAGGTAATATGTTATATGAATGAATGAATGAATGAATGAATGAATGAATGAATGAATGAAAATCAGGATTTCGTTTCGAATGTGATCTGCTTGTATTAAACAACATCAAAGTCACCAACATTGCAGCTGTATGCTTATGGGAAGGCTGAATTATTCTCTTTCTATCTGCAAAGCTTGTGTCACCAACAGGGATGTAGGGGGGGGGCACGGCGTCCCCCACTTCTCACCTTTAAGATATTTTGGGGGCAAAAGTAGGTCTATGTTTTTTTGTCTTGTCATTTACTTTTATGGATACAATTAGGCATTGTAAACAATCGTTCTCGATATGCTATATGCTTTAAATGCAAGTGTGCATGTACGTGTCTGGGAATTCCACTCATTTTCAATATTTTACTATGACATTAATATACCATAGAGATGTTGGGTGGACATGGTAAAAAAAAAAGTTCCCCCCATTCTATGTTTCCTAGAAATGGAGGTCTGAAAAAAAATCATTAGCATCTTGATGACATCATCAAGATGTTTCACCATGTTAATGACTTTATTTTTTTCTGAGAGTGTACAAATGTGACCTGTACACTCAGAAATGTCACAAATGTGACTTGTACACTCTCATAAAAAATGAAATGGGTGAAAATCCCCTTTAAGAGGTGTCCCCCCACTTCTAAAAGTCCCACTACAACACTGGTCCCCAATACTAATCACCTGCACAGTGGACTATTTCTTGGTAAAAAAAAAAAAAGTTCATAACATGTCTATGGTAGGGATTGTTTGTGTCTCTGTATTCCGTCATAAATGAAACAAACCTTTGCTGATTTAAAGAGGGTAATCAGGTGTTGACACTAAGGTCTCAGAGGCACTTGCCCATCAGGCAAGTGCAAGTCAGGTCCTACTTGCCCTCAGGTCATGGTCACTTGCCCCAATGCCCCCAAAAAATATATTGTAAAAAAAAAATGAAACCAAATGGACCCTTGCGGGTCCATTTGGTTTCATTTTTACACTCTCAAGAGTTAAAATTCATCATCTTAATTAGCCCAGGTCTACACAACTAGAGAATGTAGAAGATTAATGATCATTTTGATGTGTTAATTTGCCTGTTTTGTTTCCCAAATCGAGCCTGGAATTGTGGATATCTAGAAAGCAGTGAAAGACACAGAGGCAGAGTGCAATGACTGCCTTCAAGACAAACTCATCTTGTGTTGTGTTATAGTTGACTAAGTCACACACTTGCCCGATCGGGCAACCAGGTAGCAGTCTTCACTTGCCCCACCATTTTTTTTTACTTGCCCTGGGCAAGTGGGCAAGTGTTAGTGTCAAGCCCTGGTAATTCAAGCTTGCCTAGTACAGCAGCAATCTTAATGACTTTAAATCAGTGGTTTTCAACCTTTTTGATACCAGGGACCACTATGTATTCATCATTTTAGCCACGGACCACCATTTGAGGACATTTTCGCCCCACAGACCCCAATTAAACTAAAGAGTTATTTTGCTTTTGTCCGCAAATCCAGACTGGATTTGGGAGACAAACCAGTCAAAAACACAGATCAAAAGGACCATAATTAATCTTCTACATTCTCTAGTTGTGTTAGGCTTGGGCTAATTCACATGATACATACTTAACTCTTAAGAGCTTAAACATGAAACCCGCAAGGGTCCATTTAGTTTCGTGTTTACCTACACCTGGTTAACAAACTTTTCATCTGGTTAACCAACTTAGCTGGGGACCACCTGAAACCCTAGGAAGGACCACTGGTTGAAAACCACTGCTTTAGGACAGCGGTTTTTAACAGGTGGTCCGGGGACCACCAGTGGTCCCTGAGAGGGTTCCAGGTGGTCCCCAGCTAAGTTGGTTAACCAGGTGTAACTCTTGAGAACGTAAAAATGAAACCAAATGGACCCTTGCCTCCCATTTGGTTTCATTTTTACACTCTCAAGAGTTAAAATATTCATCATGTGAATTAGTCCTAAATCTACACAACTAGAAGATTGATGGCCATGGAGAAAAGCAAAGGAAATCTATAGTTTTGGGTCTGTGGGGCTAAAATGTCCTCAAATGGTGGTCCGTGACTCAAATGCTGAATAAATGGTGGGCCCTGGGATGAAAAAGGTTGAAAACCCCTGCTTTATGACATCAATGAATTGATGCTATATGCAGCTACAATTAGCTGGAAACTCACCTATAGTTTGCTGTTTGGTTTGATGTGCTGAATCTGCTTTTCCCCAGTCTTGTTTAAATTGGAAGCTTTTTTCAGAACCTACCTATCCTTATTATAATGCCTATTATTTGTATTCATACCTTTTTAGGCCCTACTTCTAATTCTAAATAAATAAAAACAGAACTCCCTCCGTCTTGTTCTTGCTGCAGCAGGCCTGGTGATTACAGGTGGGTGTGGTTTTGAGGTTATTATTCTGTCTGTGCATAACCTTAGAAACAGGCAGAGTTGCGATATTGAAGGGTCAAAAAAAAAATCGTCTGGTCACGTGGTTCAAGCCCATAGACTCCAGTGCATTTAGTGATTTCGATCCGTTCGTCACTATTTATAGAAGCCTATGTAGAAGAGCCGCCATTGAACTGGCACCATGAAGTCAACGGAGTTTGCGTAACTTCCTCTATAGCTCTGGGTTAGGCCAGAGTCAGAGTTTAGAAGCACTCATGGTAAGTCACTGAACGGCCCTGCATAGTGCATACCACCTGTTTGATGTTTGCACATAATGCACGAGGCAGCAGCGTGACCTATAGAATAAATCAAGTGCTTTTAAAGTCCAAAACGTGAAAAAATATTCACCTGCAGAGAAGTTAATAGAATAGAATAGAATAGAATAGAATAGAATAGAATAGAATAGAATAGAATAGAATAGAATAGAATAGAAAAGTATTAATAGAGGTCAGTGTGTTAGTGTTTGTTCTTTGTTTGTTTTTTATCGCCGTGTTATCACAATGGATGGACTAGTAGCGTCCGTATCAAAACATACTTTTAGGAGCAATCAGACATCTCGACAGAAGACGTTGCCATTATATTACGTGGCAAAGTCGCCTTGGACCTGATGTGTGAATATGGATACATTATGAGTAAGTGATTTCCGTTCTCTCTTCTCCGTCTCTTTCTCTCTCCGTGTGTGTGTGTGTGTGTGTGTGTGTGTGTGTGTGTGTGTGTGTGTGTGTGTGTGTGTGTGTGTGTGTGTGTGTGTGTCTGTGTGTCTGTGTCTGTGTCTGTGTGTGTGTGAGTGAGCAGACACATATTGAAACATTGTACACATTATGGTCCTGACTCCTGGAAACAAAACTGTTACAATAGCTGTGTGTGTGTGTGTGTGTGTGTGTGTGTGTGTGTGTGTGTGTGTGTGTGTGTGTGTGTGTGTGTGTGTGTGTGTGTGTGTGTGTGTGTGTGTGTCTGTGTCTGTGTCTGTGTGTGTGAGTGAGCAGACACATATTGAAACATTGTACACATTATGGTCCTGACTCCTGGAAACAAAACTGTTACAATAGCTGTGTGTGTGTGTGTGTGTGTGTGTGTGTGTGTGTGTGTGTGTGTGTGTGTGTGTGTGTGTGTGTGTGTGTGTGTGTGTGTGAGCAGACACATTGGAACATTGTACACATTATGGTCCTGACTCCTGGAAGCAAAACTGTATGTTTCCATATTGTTGTAATGTGTATACAGTATAGGCGGCGGAGGAGGAGCAGCTGGGTGGGCAGTTTCATACTGAGGCCAGATACTAGTTGTTATAGTTTTTGAGCCTAAGAAGTGAGTACCAATTCACTTTTATACACTATTACCAGTAATAATAATAATCTATCACGTGCACAGACTGGCCACGGAGCACCAGATGTTTTTGCATTGTTTTTTATTGGTGCTTCATCATGTAATATGATGTTGACAGAACCCCTTTTGTGAATCATGTAATACTGTTTTTACATTTTTTTCCAGTGACGGTGACGGAACCTATTTTGTAAATCATGTACTAATGTTTTTACATTTCTGCAGTGATGGTGACACTTCACCTGTGGCGGTGACACCCCAGATAGCAAAAGATGTTAATTCTATGTTGATTTATGGTCACAATTATTGATTTTTGGTTGAGATCGACGATTGATGTTGAATCAACCTTCAAACAATCGTCCAATTCTAGACAATCATCCAGTATTGAAAAGATGACATTGAATCAATGTTGTTTAGTGATCTAATTTTAATGGTTGAAATGCCAATGTCTAACCAATGTTGAATCTATGCTGTTCATCAACCCCCCACCCTCCTCCTCCTGTTCAATTAAACGTCACTAACAGGAGTGGACTGGTCCAATTCCCCCCTCTTTTTTTAAACGAGTGGTATGTCCCAACTGCCAACCACACACAGAGGCTCCGGAGTTCAGTTTGTTTTGATGGGAGTTTTGCTACTGCTTCTTTCTCTGCAAACCCGAAATACTACTCTACCCTGAGCACTTTTGCAGTAAGTTTGAAATTTTTACTTTTATCATAAATGTGTTTACTGGAAGAATAACTCCATTGTGTTGTGCTTATGCTGCAGGGCAGGCTGCAACTTGATAGATAAATGCGTGGAATATTGATGAATATTCGCTACGATATCCTTATTATTGTAACTCAACGAGTGTACAAGTGGGTCTGTATGGTTTCAGTGTGTGTTCTTAGACATATAAGCATTACGTTAATTAATATTTCCATGTGTTTTGAAACCTTTCAATGTTTTATTATTATTTTCCTGTTGCTGTACGAGCTATAGGCGCTAAATCAAACAGACCAATCGTGTGCTTTGGTACTGAATGATGTCGTGCGAGTGAGCCAATCAAAAGAGTGCGCATTGGATGACTCTTACCGAACAGGAAACGGTACATTGAGGGTAGAATCTGACCCAATGCCTTTCGAATAGAATGGGTGCGGGGCTTGTTTCTTTCACAAAATGGCCGCGCCATTTGTCCCAAATGAAATGCAACCAAACGACACGTTCGCATCAAAAGATGAATTAAATAATGGAAACTATAACTCTTCGTGTACATAAGTTTGGCGCAGGGACGGCAGGTAGTTGTGGTTAATGTAATAAGTAGGCCTTAGGAAATAATGTCTCCCTTGCTTTATTTCCATTCTGAACCACGACGGGAATATATGTTTTGGTTACGTCTGGTATAGTCTACAAGCCAGCCCATAGAGCCCCATTGTAAACCAGGCATTTAGAAAATGGTGTTAGAAATGTTGAGTAGGGGGTCCCCTTCCCTGTTCTACGCAATGGAACAGGCTAGGGGTCCCCCAGCATGTAGAAACTGATGTTAGAAATGTCAAGTAGGGGTCCCCAGCACAGCATGTAGAAACTGATGTTAGGAATGTCCCTAGTAGAGCCCGACCGATGCCATATTTTTGTGGCCGATGCCGATACCGATTTTTGGAAAAAACTGCACCGATGTTACCGATGTTTGGGACCGATGTATAATAATTAATTAAAATAATTAAAAATACATTTGAAAAACTTCTAAACGTCAAATTTATTCTCTCTTTCAAGTAAACAATAGAATACGACATTGACATCATTTACTTTTGTGAAATAATTCCATTTGCTGTGTTTCTTTTTCTGTTCCAGGCAAATATCGGCCGATATATCGGCCGATGTTACCGATATATGGGCAGATTTTACCGATATAATGGCCGTTGTATCGACCGATATATCGGTACGAATATTACCGATGCCGATATATCGGTATCGATATCGGCCGATATATCGGTGCGACAGATATATCGGTCGGGCTCTAGTCCCTAGTGTATAACTCGAATAGCAGTGCAATTATTTACAAGTACAGCTAAAATAATAACTCTGCGCGGCCTGTGTATGTTGGTTTCCCTGGTATTGATGCAATGCATTTGATTTACATTAGTAGTTTTGGAACTGATCACTGCTACAGTAAAGTGTGTGTGTGTGTGTGTGTGTGTGTGTGTGTGTGTGTGTGTGTGTGTGTGTGTGTGTGTGTGTGTGTGTGTGTGTGTGTGTGTGTGTGTGTGTGTGTGTGTGTGTGTGTGTGTGTGTGTGTGTGTGTGTGTGTGTGTGTGTGTGTGTGTGTGCGTGTGTGTGCGTGCGCGCGCACGTGCCATTATAGCAGCAAAAAATGAGCAACCTTAATTTGAAAAATAGCCCAAAATAAATACATTTTGAATCACATGCCAACTAAAATGTTGTAGGTCAGACCCCAAAATCCAGCCAGTCTTGTAAGATGCTGAAGTCTGGGAAGTCTCCAGCTGTGCAGCCCAGGCCTAGAGCCTACAGTTACTGGTATGTTGCTATTAATGTTAGAATGCCAACTGGATAACTGTTGAACATGATTTGTAGCATTTCAAATTCTCGCTCTGGTTTCCCTTTTAAGGTTCATTGGATGCATGAGTTGCAGCTATTTAGAAGAGTTGCAGACTCCTGATTTAAATAGCAGTAAGTGAACTTGTCTTGGTGTTCTTGTTGGAGCTATCATGCATGCAACAGCATACACACTTTACAATGTGTATGCATAGCAATATGAACACCAGTCAATCCCAAGCCTTCATGACTTACAATTAAAGTCACAAAATGAATAATGCATGTATAGTTGTACATGATACATTTATATGGCGTACTCTATATACAATAGTTGCTAATAACTTCAAAGTTTGTATTTCTAACCGTGTGTTTCAGCTGAGATGCCAGGTTTGGCTACAGCCCACAGTGCTCAGTACCACCAGCTGCAAGCCCCACAGCAGCTCCAGGATCCACCACTGCAAGTGCAGCAGCTGCAGGATCCACAGAAGCCTACTACAAGCAGTGGTATGATATTGTACATGTTTTGAGAAATGGGCATAGAGCTCCTTTTTTGACATAATTTATGACATAATTAGTTAGTTTTACATTTCCATTTTTTCTACAAAGCTGTCAGGATACAGCCCTGGTAATATACTGCACATCATCAACGCATGTCAAACTCCCAAGGGCTATAGGCACACAAGTGTGTGTGTGTGTGTGTGTGTGTGTGTGTGTGTGTGTGTGTGTGTGTGTGTGTGTGTGTGTGTGGTGTGTGTGTGTGTGTGTGTGTGTGTGTGTGTGTGTGTGTGTGTGTTGTGTGTGTGTGTGTGTGTGTGTGTGTGTGTGTGTTTTGCTTTTCTTCTCTGTATATTTATTTTCTCTCTCTTTTTTTTTTCCTTTCCCTTTAGACTTCAGAGGGTACCACCAGTGTGATGATGATCCAGTGCATTCGAGGCCTAGTCATGGTTGCAATGGTATGTGAATGTTACCTAACATTTGTAGACATTTTCTGATTTGTTTGTGTGAGGTTAGATCTCTATTGGATGATTACCTATTTGTTTACTTCACGCCATTGATTAAGCACTTTAGTTTGTACAGTAAGAGTTAATTTATATAATATTGCTTAAGACATAGCCATCAGAGACTTGTTTCCATTGTGTTTTTTTTTTCTCACTTAATTATTTTCGTTTCATTTTTTATTATTTTGGCTGAAGTGCTTGTGGTGGTTCAGGACCTGTCATGAGATGTGAAGTTCATGAAGAACGTGTTGGAGGAGACCATCTTCAACAACCCCAGAAACCCAAGTGCTCCCTTTCTCAAATCAACAGGACAATGACAATGAGGCAGAGTCGTTACTGAAGGAAGAATCACGTTGAAAGATGGTAATTTGACAGACTGAATTGCAATTCATCAAATGTAGGTCATTTCAGTCAGTGTGGCCTTGGTTGTTTACCTCAGGGAAAATATGTTTAGCCCTTTAGCTACTTGAGCACAGATTCTAGGATACAAGTTCAAATCATGCCACAGAGCTTGTAGATTTGCTGCTTATTAAGCGTTTTGAAATTGTTCAGATACAGTTTACGTATGGACATGACTAAAATTAGGACAAGAGGCTTACTGTAGTTTAACACGGTTATTCCAGCCCATGTCTGCCAGTTGGTTGCTCGTTGTTAAAAAAAAGTGCTGTTATGCTGTTTCTAATTCAGTGCCTTCATTTTCTTTTCTCTGATTTACATTGCTCGCCTGGTTATGGTAGGAGGCACCATTTCAGAGAACATGATCAGACGGATGTTGGCGACTTCCATGACCAACGGGCGGGCCAGTGGATGCAATTGGGCTGGAAAGAGCGACAAATGGTGTGGAGAAAAGAAGGCTTTCAAGAACACAGCACTACAACAATGCATGCTTGGTGAGCTTCCTTGCCTGCAAACTACTTCATAATTTTAGGGTGTGAGGCATGACTGCTGTTGATTCAGAATATAATGGGGGGTATGCATGGGACATGACTTGGAAGTTATGCAGGAATTGAATGCCTAATCAAAACACAAATTTCTGCCCTTGACAGCCCATTCATCTAAACTAGCCTGGAGACCAGCCCAAACTACCACAGGAACAAAAACCCTGGAACTCAATATGGACCAATCAGAGCCCACTGTTAACCCTAACCCTTTGGCTTTGACTTGTATTTGGAATTTGTTTGGGACTGCTCCTGGGAAATAAAACTTCAACACAGTTCCAGACTATGCTCAGTGTGTTGTACTGTATCTAGGCACACAGTAGGGACAGAATTTAAATCCAACTATTACAGTATATTGCATCCTCTCTGCTCTTTATGTATAAAATGCAATAACTTAATAAATGTTATCTTGTAATAAAGTGGTGTATGATTCTAACAAGAAATTGTACCTTCCTCCCTCCTATTTGTCTCTTTGTCTTTCAGTTGCTGTTCGCTCGGCAGATTGACCCAAAGCTCACTGAAAAGGACTACTGTGAAACGGTCATGCAGTGGCTGTGTTATGCGCCAGATCAGGACAGAGGCATCCCACAGAGTGCCCCAAACCCACTTCAAGCGGCCCCATGGAGTGCTACAAACCCAGGTCAACCAGCCCCATCTGAAAATATGTAGTCCCAGGGAATTGACTTTTTTTTTTAACCCTTTTTATATTATTCTCCCAATTGGTTGACATGGGGAGGAATCTCCCTGTGGTGTTGTTGCCAGAACAACACCACGGATGCCGTCTCCGTGCCAATTTTTTGATTTGGATTCATCTTCCTGGCTGCATTCATTCTGCAGTGATTGGATACAATTGGTATCCCAACTTGAAAATTGCATTTTCTGTTTAATGAAACAGCTGAAGAGACTGGAAACAAAGCCCCAATACCTATAGACCTGCGCACTGACATCACCAGCCTGTTCCACTAGTGGATTCCTCATTCATTTTCCTCATAGACTTTTAGAAAATGGTTAATAAAAACACGATTGCGTTGGGGCAAAGCCAACTCGGGTCGTGACAAATCATGACAACAAGCACAATATCGTCATATAATATCTAATTAGCAAGAAGTAGACTTTTTGTTTCGTTTTTCATCTTAGAAATTATTTAATTTTTCCAAAAGTTTGTGTGTGCCATCATAATTCGTCACGACCCGAGTTGGCTTTGTCCGCGGCGTAATCGTCTTAATATAAATTCTTCTTGAAAAGTCTATGAGAAAAATGAATGGGGAATCCGTTTCTGGAACAGGGGCGGTGACGTCACTGCGCAGGTCTATAGAAATGATGAGTACTAGGGGTGTCTTGATACTGTATCAATATCGGAAAAACGTATCGGATCTGTCGTATTGCCATTATCGGTTTCAGAAAAGTATCAGTATTGTCCCTTATTTGTCATTATCGGTTCATACCAGTGGTAAATGTGTTGGTAAATATGCCATTGTAACTACATGTCAGACAAGGGTTGACACTGTGGCACTGTGGCAGGTAAATAACATGTTGGGTCATGTGGAGTCTGCTATTCCTGGTTGGTTGACTTTAAGATTTCTTTTTCCTGATCAGAAAGGAAAAAAAATGTATCGGGACCTCATAGAAGCAGTGATTTGAGTTAATAAAGTTTGCTCTGAAAGAACATAATGTTTAAAAAATTACACTGTTTTCTTGTGTGTGTGTGTATACAGTACAACTACTGATATTTGGAAAGAAGGTATTAGGGTTTGAGTTGACGGTTATATATTTTAGGGGACTGTCATTACACAGCCTGTGTGATCTACCTTTTAGGCACCCCTGATCTACTTGAATGGTTTACCAGTTTTCCAAAAATAATATACAGTAATGTTGTCATTTTAACTTTGTTTACTCATTTTGGAATGGTACTTTTGAACAATTTATTACAGATCATCTGCCAACAATAAGTATTGAGTGAAGACA
Organism: Benthosema pterotum; assembly: GCA_039105355.1. Classification (NCBI taxonomy): domain Eukaryota; kingdom Metazoa; phylum Chordata; class Actinopteri; order Myctophiformes; family Myctophidae; genus Benthosema; species Benthosema pterotum. The sequence goes on from CM076982.1 coordinate 7,083,767, forward strand.
CTTGTAATAGTATGGTGTAGACTCAAAATAACTAATGGGTTTAGATATTAATCTCAAATGTACATGTAGTTCTGGTCTATAGCTTCACTGCTTCTATGATTCTCCCTTGCAGTGGAGCTCTGTGAAAGACAATGTAATCTCTGGGATGAACCTCTGACCAGTCTCTCTTCTGGAGTGGAGATATAAAGAACGTTTTATCTACTCACCAAAACAAACGTGGCTTGTGTAACTTATTAGACTACTTTCCTAAGTGAAAACACTTAGCCACATGGATAAAATGCACTCTTTGGTAAATACTTTTCTTTTTACCTGCTGAAAAACTACTCTGTACAATAAGTGCATTTTATACATGTGGTGATGGGCTCAGTGCATCCCCTAAGGAAAGTAGTCTTTCTAATCACACAAGTGTTTGTTTTGGTGAATAGGTAAAACGTTCTAATATTTCCACTCCAGAAGAGAGACTGGTCAGAGGTTCATCCCAGAGATTACATTGTCTATCACAGAGCTCCCCTGCAAGGGAGAATCATAGAAGCAGTGGAGCTATGGGCCAGAACTACATGTAGATTACCATTTAGATATTAGTTGAATACTGGTTGAATTAACATTGATTTGCTAACATTGATTCAATGTAAAATCAACCAAAATGTACATTTAGATCCCAATTTAGAAGATGGTTGAATCAACATCAGTATAGCATCAGCTATGGTTGAAAACCTAGCATTGGATCAACATTGACAGAGGCGACCACGTTCAATGATAGTTCAATGTCAGGCTTCAACGTGGATTCAATTTTCTGCCTGACCATATTTCAACGTTGATTCCATCCTATTTTGCTATCTGGGACAAGAGAAAGAGGCCATATGGCAGCGGGGGCATGCAGAGGTTAGTGTATTTATTATTGTAATTTTGAATTCAACTGTTAGATATGCGTGTCACGTGTGTAGCTAATCACATGAATTTACTTATTGATTGGTGTGATTATCCGCAATTGTAGGCCAAGAGCTCAGTCAGCTCCACCCCTCAGCTTGGGAGACTGATGGCGAGAAGGACAGCGGCCCTGTGAAGCAGTTCAAGTTCCTCCAAAAAGGCCAATTGGACCAACACCTCCACGCCCTACCAGCCGGTCGAACTGTTTGATCTGTTTCTCTCATAGTGTTTTGCACATTTTGTGTGAGAACACAAACAAGTGTGCCGCCATCAGCAAAGCCCAGGGGACGAAATACATATGAGGTCAGATTGTCTTTGTTGAACTGTCAAATGTCCAGGAGTACTGGAGGAAGAAGCATGTCTGCTGAGTGCTATACCCTGGTCTGGCCATGGCAAGAGATTGTTTCAGGGCATAAATATAAAGACCTGTAAAAAACGCCTAACATAACCTAATACCAGCTCAAAATAAGTAATGACTTTATTTTACTTGAATTCTATATTCATATACACAATATTCCCGACCTTTTCAACAGACAATATGATCAGATAAGCATGTTTGTGATCTTTACAAGTCCATAAACCTTATTTTTCAAATCCGTTTTTGTCTATTTTGTCTCTTTCTGGGTCAAATGCATTGATATTAGGTCAAATTGAAACAAATAATTGTTGAGACATATGGGTTAGGTTGTGCTGAACAAAAATATACCAAATATAGCTATGAAATACTTCCTAGTGTGGAATATAAGGACTAATATAAGATCTGTAAAAAAACGCCTGGCATAGATATACCTAATAACAGCTCAAAATAAGCAATTATGACTTTATTTCTCTTGAATCTCATCATTTTACATTCTTATAGACCACATATCCTGACTTCTCAACAGCCAAAATTCTTAGATAATCATATTTGTGATTTTTACAAGTCCATAAACCTGAAAAACAAGGTCCGATTTTTGTTTTTTTTCATGTAGTTTTTTAGTTTTTTGTAGTTTTTGGTTCAAATTACCTTTTATAGTATGTAAAAGTGAATAATTATGGTTTATTATTGTAGCTGAGGTTGTCCTGAAAAAAAGGGTACCAAACATTAGTGGCTGGACACTTTATGAATGTGTTTTATAAAGGAAAATGCAAAACATCACAAAACGGGCTAAAATCAACAGGGACCTTACAGGGTTTTAAGGCAATCCTCATATAAGAAAGTTAATAAGACCCATAGATTTTTTTTGTAAAGTGAAACATATATAAAACATATATCATTTTGTAATTTATATGACATACAAAACAGATATAGACCATGTTATTTTCCCTTTTTCCATAAAGTGGCTTGTATGAAAGTTTGCATATATGACTTAATTTTGCATGTATTGTGCTTCGTAGAACTATAGTTCTACATAGCGCATTGAAAATATATATTGAAAATAACATTTATATATATATATAAATGTTGTATAGGCCTACTCTGTGCTCAAAGACCTATACAACATTTGCTGGCATTATGCAGTTGAGTAGTAAAGTTCCTAAATATCATGGAAAACCTACAGTAGCCTATAGGCCAACCTTCACATTTCAATTACAGTATGCATTAAGTAGCATGTGACATGTCAAACTGACAAATTATTTAACTGTAAAATATCAACAAATATATATTTCAGCAGGTCATCAATTTCATTCTTTTTTTTATCCCCACAATTTTGCAAACCATTTTTTCACCCAGTGCCATGGACGTAATGTGATCTCGGGCTCTATAGTCTATACACATCACCCACCAACCTGGGGAGTCAGTGGACTGGCCTCAATGCTTCCTTCAATGCATGAGGAGTCCAAGCTGCCTTCTTTTCACCTGACAGGGGGGAGTTTCCCTGGTTGGACGTAGTGCGTGGAAGGAACATGTTATTCCAAGCAGTTCCTGTCCCCTCCCATCAGGCGTCCCGGCTGGCCAGATGGAGGCAGTCTAGAGACCAGGATTACTGCATGTTTTTGTGAGGGCATCTACCCTAGGGGACACGTTGAGGGGAGATCATGCAAACTCCACACAGACAGGCCCTTTCGCCAATCCTGCCTCGGTATGGGTACTGATGGCGCAGAGGAGGAGACACGCCGCCAGCACCCACAGTGTCCCTAGCGGGGATCGAACCCAGGAGCTGTGAGACAGAGATGTTAGGTAATGGACTTCCACGTCATTTGACACAACACGGCGGTCGGAAAATGAAACAACAAACCGCTTTTAGCCAATCAAAGCACTTTATTGCACTGTATAGTGTGACGGTGAGCCAATACCTGGCTCTTATAAAAGTGTAATTTACTCTTTTGTTCTTTTTTTTAAATCATGTGTACAAAACAAGTCACACACACTTGTACCGTACAAAATCAACACTATTTACATACAATATACACACATACACACTTGCGCACGCACACACACACACACACACACACGGCCATTATACAGACACGCGTTTTGCCATGTAATCTCTCCCCCCGACACCCAGAAGACAACAGAGGGACAAACATCTTGGGGACATGTTCTGTTTTGCTAATAATAGTTTTTTTTTTCCTCTTCTTTATTCAACAGGATATTGGCTCTGTAGCTGCTGTTTGCTGGACGGACTCTGTAGCAACCAACCTCTAGAATCCTAGCCTGGTGTCCAGTCTCGTTTGCTATGCTCTGCACATCTGAAAAATCACTTGGCAAATCATTCTGGCCAGTTTGAGCCTATCCCCACATGTAGGCGGGGCATATGAACTTTGAAATGCAGCCGAGGATTCTGATTGGCCAAAAAAAAAAAAAAAAAAAAAACACTAGTTCACATTGGTTTGAACACCATCCAATCAGAAAGAACGTGGCTACCTAATGTCAGGGAAAAGTCAAGCAGTGCTCTGGCCAGACTGATTTGCTAAGTGACTTTTCAGATGTGCGGAACGCAGCGGATCAGGCTGGAACCAGGCTACTAGAATCAGTAAAGGAATTGGTAAAGGGGCGAGGGACGGACTGCTGCAACCTACCACAGAACTGGGAACCTCACTAAAAAAAACACAGGCATTTCACAACCCGCAGGGTCAAGAGACAAAGGATAGGTATAGCGAGAGCCCCCTAATATTTGTTGTTGTGTGTTTCTTTGATAAAAATCAAAACATTAACTCCTGGTGCCTATTCTATAAATGCCTTCTAAATCAGCAGTTCTCACACTTTAAAAGATGAAAGAATAAACTAAAAGAATGATACAATCTTGCAGCGATTGCAATTAGTGCTGCAAGCTTGTATAATCTGCTGTTTTTCCAATGCACATTTTTAAAATGACATGTTTTCCTGGTTGTTAATTAATGACTGAGGGTTTAACATATTGGGGCTTGACAATTGGTCTCCTCTAACTGTAGTGGTGATTTGTTAAGAAAAAGTTTTCGTCTCCATCAAGTGATATGTCCAAAACCGTAACCTTTCAGCATTCAAATAAAAATGCAAAAGAAGCTAAAGTGGCAGACCTACTTAAGCTCACATCGCGCGGTGTTTTGAGCTTGCAGATCTGCTGGTTTTTATTCTTTTGCGTGACACGGTACTAGTACGGCATTCATAACAATTAACAAGAGATACAATGCAGGTTAACAGTATGCATTCAGCTGTAGGTTACCACCATGTTTAGGAAAGCCTGCTGTGCTCACATGTTTGTTTCAATTGCCAGCACAATGCATTATTATTGTTATAACATTATTGCACTTCTTTCCCTCTTGAATAATATGGTGAAATCCTTCCGGAAAATGCCTAGCCAGTGATGGATCCAGAACATATCTTAGGCTGGGTCTGGAAACACATTTTCTTTGGTGTTGTTTATACAGAAGATAATTATAATGAGGTGCATTATGTCAATAATGCACACTGCCTGTTTGTCTGCTTTCCATGAGCTACAAGGCAGACCACAATACACCAGAATATACCAAAATAACCAAGCAGTTTGTCTCATTTTAGTATGAAAGCAGTGCTTGGTGAGGATCAACAGGTAACTTGTAAATTTTCTCTTGTAAATGCAGTTTAATTTTTCATATTGCCCTCGACTTGCACCAATGTGTCTATTTTGGGCCCACTGTGAATTGGAGTGTGACACACCTCCTCTATTGTATAACTCTACCTCCATACGTGTAATAAAGTATACATATCAGTCGCTGCTTCTAGGAAGGGCCTGAAATGTATGCAATTACATCGCGACAACGTTCACAGTGCCTACGATAAAAGTGTCTTATGGTGGGGCTCAGAATGCCATACTACCACGGAATTTGAAGTTGTTTATACCCGCTGGGCAAAACTGTCAATCAGAGACGAAAAGATGATAAAAAGGAGATAATGTATAGATATGTTCTCACATGAGAACTCTCACGTGAATGAAAGACACACATTGATTCCCCCAAAATTATTACACCAAGTTTAAAGACCCCAATACACCACTAATGTAAACGTCTTTCTGTGCAGATTTGGAGTGACCTCTCCTTCCAGACTCGCCTTAATCTCAGTTCCCTTCCATCCACTTTATTATATTCTTCATTGACACGAATGTTATGCTAACTAACATTCCCTAAAGCATCAATATAATATATATAAATGGCTACTATAATGGCCAAATTTATTTCATAGATTTTTCTTATAATCCCCTCTTTCCCTTTTCTATTCACACAGTGCAGTCTGCTTAAATAATCGTTAACAATAATACACGTTTTAGCCATTTTAAACTCGTTTAAAACCCCCCCTATTGCATCCCTGTTACTACAGGCGGAAGGAAAAACAACAACACGCTTCAAAATAAATAGCGAAAAGAACATCAACGAAGCTTGCGGAACGGCCATTCGTCGCTATTTGGCATACAAATAAAGTATACCTGAATATGGGCTTACGACGCCTGGTTAAGAACACATATTCCACTGGACCAATTGGCAAGATGGCATTTCAACATGTTTAACCCATTAAAACCCAGGCGTAGCATCAGTATCATCTCAATTATTATTATTAATATTTTAATACAAGCATACATACAAGCTCACAGCGTGTCACTTTGTGCCACACTGCAAGCCTACATACTGTATCTGCTATTATTTTAACATTTCTTGATAAAATCATGAACGTTACTGATGTTGAAAGCATACAATTGGCCACAGGTGTTAATGGGTCAAAGCAAGAGAGAGGGAACAGCTACTGTACCCTGTACCCTGATGTTCACTGGTCCCAAGACCCTTTTCTGTCCTCCCACCCGCTTCCACCGTTATCAAGCAATAACTCCCAGGATGCTGCTTGTTAAGTCCAGTTCCTCAGCGTGGTGACGTGCTGGAGGTTACGGTTAGGATTAGGGTTAGATGAGGTGAGTATGTTGACCAAAACAACTGCAACAGAGTAGCCGAATGTGCGCTAAAAACGGACTGCATCGCGACACGTTCGCGACGCAGGTGGGGCTGAGGATGCTTAGCTGTGAGCACACAGTAGCGGAAAAAGTCTGCATTCTCAGCCGCCATGTTTGGAGTTTTTGAATGGCTGTGGATGGGAAATAAATATGGCCGTTGCGGCAAAGTGCCGCAAAAACCGGCACAGCCTCGCGGCAGAAAGTCGTGGCGTCCAACGTCCAAGCACCGTCGCAGCGCCTGTATAAAACACGTTCCGTGACCTCAAGTCGCTGCGTCCAGAGAACGCAGTTCGCAGTATGGTGTGCTCAGCCCTTTATCAAGACAGACGGCTGGCAGACAACATGCCTGGTCGAGGAACTCGGCTTAATAAGCAGCCTACTGGGAATACTGGCTTGATTCTCCAGTACAATCCGCTTATGCTGGAAGAGAAAAAAAGGTTTCTATCTTCTCCCCTGACCACCAGGGCACAGAGACCTAGAACACTGCCCTCAACCCAAAACGTCTGTCTCATCTACCAAGCCGTGGATGGATGGATGGATGGATGGATGGATGGATGGATGGATGGATGGATGGATGGATTGCTTCCCAGGTCAGAGTTCACATGAGAGGAGTGCAGCCATGGACGGCGCCAGGGGGGGGCTAGCAGGGCTCTAGCCCCCCCTGCTGGAGGCTTAGCCCCCCCTAAGCCCCCCCTGGCCAAAAACATGACTGTGATGAAAAATATTCAGGGAATAAATAAAATATACGGAAGACCAAACTGACTGACTTTCATGTAAATCATTGCTATAAAATCATGATACTTGTAATTTTTGGAATGATGTATAATACTGAAATAATCCATTTCTCAGAATTCTCACCACCTGTCATTTTCGCCCGCACGGTCACGTACGCAATACGCATTGCAATCCTCCAATCAACAGAGCGTCCGCCAAGTTCATAGTTCACAAACCTTTTGACTGTGTTTTTGGAGGGACAACTAACTCGGTTGCTGCACCGTTTGTTTTAAGTCCAGTACAATGGACCGGTTTGTTGTGTTCGGTAAAAAGCGACGCCTAAGAGCCGATTCAGTGGACAACTCGGCTGACGGTAGACCTGAAACTTAGACCTGCAGTCTGATTCGGGGGCCATAGAGAACCAACATGAAGTGCCCGAAAATGAAGCCAGGGGAGCAGCGTGTGTTGTGGGGATGGTGCGACCAGGTAACCAGCCTTCTACTAGCGGCAAGAACAACTGCCCCAAAAATAGCTGATCTACAGGCTCCCACCGCGACACGCTATGAAGCATTGTGAGCTTGTAGATTTGCCATTTGTCCAAAAGTGCCCTCTTATGTGATTTCTGTCCCTGGACCCTAACACACTCTGCACGTCCCTGTATTTACATGTTCGCATTTGGCCGCCGCGCCTCACTGTGTGTGGATGTTCGCAGTGCTGCGACTCCTTCTGTGTGTCTGTGAGATCAAGTTAGAAGCTGTTTCTAGCCTGTGCGTCCCTTTATTTAGCCTACATGTTAATGTAAAGGCCGCCTCACTATGTCTGTGCGTGAGTGCAGTGCTGCGACTACTTCTGTGTGTCTGTCTGTGAGATCAAGTATTGTAGAAGTGTGTGTGTGTGTGTGTGTGTGTGTGTGTGTGTGTGTGTGTGTGTGTGTGTGTGTGTGTGTGTGTGTGTGTGTGTGTGTGTGTGTGTGTGTGTGTGTGTGTGTGTGTGTGTGTGTCCATTTACGTTCTGCAGATCTCTGAAACTGTGGTACATGTGTAACTGTCCCCTGAAGATCTAAAAGACTAAGAGTTCATTCACTCATTTTGGGAAAAAAAATTAGCCAGTGACAATGATTTGCTTTGTTGTGTAACATGAACATGTATTTTAGCATATAAACAGGACCATTGTATTTGCGTGTGTGTGTATATATATATATATATATATATATATATATAATATATATATAAATATATATATATATATATATATATATATATATATATATATATATATATATATATATATATATATTTCATTGTTTTTGCCGAAATTCACTAGCCCCTGCTGAAAAAAAACTCAGCCCCCCCATAGCCCCCCCATGCACAAATGTCTGGAGCCGTCCCTGAGTGCAGCGTGGAACAACAGAACTCAACGCTGACAATGGAACCGTTCCATTGTTCCGTTGCTCTCAGTGGAACCGTGGGAACGTCCCGTAACCCCCCCCCCCCCCCCCAAACCCCCTCAACCCCCCCACCTCGTCCCCTCCCCCCTGCCGTGCACACACACACACACACACACACACGCACACACACTTAGACCGATGACACAAGAGGACAGAGACATAATGGGCTACACTCGTGCACACGCATACACACGCACACGCACACACACACACACACAGGGTGCAGGTGGAGAGAGCTGCATATTAGGGCTACTATACCTCAAATGTGTTTTTAGGTACTGTATCTCTCCATATAGATTATGTCTATGTACAATATTTATACATTGTTTTTTACATCAATCTCGGCTGCCCCCCTGCTGCTGTTCTTCTAAATCATTTCATAATACAACAAGTCTTGGCTTCTCTTCTTCTTTTGTTCGTTCATTTGTTTGTTCCTAGTTGACCAGTTAATAAAACATGTCGACAGATTTATACAGTCTCTTCTCTGTCTATTATATCTTCCTAAAGAATAAAAAAAAAATAATAATAAAAACAAGTTAAAAGAAAATTTTAAAAAACAAAACGACATTATGGAGGTGGTGTTATAACGACCGCTCTGGTTTTTCCTTTCCAAACACAGTGTACTTTTGTTTTATACAGTGACACTATACAGGTTGACCTCCTGGTTTAGGGTTATTTAAAAGGGGAATTCCAACCATTTTCAAGATTTTCTTGAGAGCGTAGAAATTTGTACACACTAAGGAAAGAAAGAAAAATCCTAAAAGAAAAAGCATTAACATGGTGAAACGCAACTTGATGACGTCATCAGGTTGTGCTTCGCCATGTGATATGATTTATGATTTATTTCAGACCTCCATTTTGTACAGTGGTGAGCACTTTGACATTGTCACAGTTACCACCTGCCTGCTCCTGGAGCACCAGGGTGGTACCACTTCACTGGAGTGGTAACACTGTTCACACTTCATTTAAAAATGTGTCAATGGTTGTAGTGTGGCAGAGCAACCAAAGTGTGGCAACCCATATGTCCACACACACACACACACACACACACACACACACACACACACACACACACACACACACACACACACACACACACACACACACACACACACACACACACACACACACACACACACACACACACACACACACACACACACACACAGCATCTCAAAGGTATATTAATGACATAGTAAACTATTGAAAATGGGTGGAATTCCCCTTTAACAGGGTGGGGGAGGGGTGGTCAAACATATTGGTCATACCGTCACCCCGTCTCCATCTGACAAACCCACCGCCTGATTGGCCGATCGATCAATTAATCAATCAATCAATCAACCGGTACAACACGTCTCTCTAAAAGATAAACAAAAAACGGACGACGTACAGACCACTATGCATATTCAAAAATACAGTACATCTTGATTTTCTTTTCTTTTTCTCAGGGGCGGGGGTGGTAAATAAATGAACAATATCAGCGATATACACGCACGTGAGTAGGCATACGCACGCATGCTCACTCACTCTTTTACACGTACGCACACACGCACAAACACACTGAGGATCGGGATCCTTTTAGGATTTTTACCGGAGATTCCCTCTTACGGTCACAAACGTTTCCCTTTTTTTCCCCAACAACTCATAGCGGGTGTTCCTCCCAAGAGCGTTCAAATGGAACCGAAAGGATCCTTTACGATTCCGTTATTGTGGTTCCTCCTTTAAAATCATGAAGTCCACATGACCATCTCTGACTGTGAGGATTAAAAGCCTTTCCAGAAACGGTTGTTTTCCAAACGTGACCCCTCCTCGGGGAGGGGGAGTCATCGACGTGAAAGACTTCTGAGTCTATTTGTACACACTCAGGAATTACAGACACTGTTACGGTCATCATGACAGGGATTATCTCTCGATAATCGCGTTTCTGGTAATTGGTATTGACCGCTCATTCTCGCAACAAATGTACACAAGTCAACGATGACCCCCCCAACCCTCCCCTTCCACTGAGCATTATTCAGGCTATTAGACGTCTAAAATACGTCAAAATGACCGTCTAAATAGGGGTTATAACTGGTCTAAAATGTAGGCTTAGATTGGTTGTTGAAACACGTGTTTTTCAACAGATATGTAATGTAGATGGTCTATCTCTGGTCCATAGCACCATTGCTTCTATGATTCTGCCACTTTATCCATCCTTTTATACCAATTATAGCCCCGGTTTTAGACGGACATCTAATATCCGTCATCTAATATATTTCTCACTGGGGAATCTGGACGGAATTTCAAATCCTAGTTCCTCAAATGTTGGATCGGCGCTCCTAACCCTAGCACGCTACACACACACACAGACACGTGTCACACACACACTACATGTTGTAGGCCACGTAGATGGGGTCCAGCTGGTCCTGTAGGAATCCGTCGCGGAGGTGCATGCGCTGCTTCTCACCCCGCGAGTTGATGGGGATGACGCCGGCGTCCGTCACCACCACCACGCCTACGATCAGGTAGTGCTCCTCCAGCACCGCCTTGGTCACCATGGGAACCAGGTCCAGAGCCTCCTGCTCAGAGCCTTCCAGCTCTACCACCACCACCAGCAGGTTGGTCCAGGGGAACACCGCACTGGAGGGAGGAGGACACGCACACACACAGTAACGTTAACAGTTTTGCTCCAAAGAACGACTAGTATTTGCTTGTAAAATAGCTTCCTTCCCAATATTAATTGTTTAGCCCATTTGTCCTGACACTAGGTTCTAGTTTCTGAGACTAAGTCCTACTTTCTGACACTAGATTCTAGTTTCTGACACTATGTTCTAGTTTTTGACACTAGAGTCTAGTTACTGACACTATATTCTAGTTTTTGACACTAGATTCTAGTTTCTGACACAAGAGTCCAGTTACTGACAGTAGATTTTAGTTACTGACACTAGAGTCTACTTTCTAACAATAGATTCTACTTTCTAACAATAGATTCTATTTTTTTAAGTTATTTAAGTTATGTTTAGGGATTAATGTTAGAGATAGGGTTGCTGTATGTTTAGGCACTGTGGAATCTGACTCACTGTCTACAGACATCGTCATACACACTCCCAAAGCAGCAGCACCTACACCTCTACAGTATAGTGGCCGCAACCAGTGTTTGCGGTCGGAAGATGATTTCGCCCCTCCTGTCTAAAACCCCTTGAAGCTTTTCCCTGCTTGCGTCACGCTTCAATAACAGAACACAAACATGAACATGAGTATTTGTTTTTTAACGTGCAACCACCCCTCTCTCTCTCTCTCTCTCTCTCTCTCTCTCTCTCTCTCTCTCTCTCTCTCTCTCTCTCTCTCTCTCTCTCTCTCTCTCTCTCTCTCTCTCTCTCTCTCTCTCTCTCTCTCTCTCTCTCTCTCTCTCTCTCTCTCTCTCTCTCTCTCTCTCTCTCTCTCTCTCTCTCTCTCTCTCTCTCTCTCTCTCTCTCTCTCTCTCTCTCTCTCTCAGAAATAAAATCATTGCAGGTGAGGATTGGTCTGTAATTCAACAGCAACAGGATCAATAACCCCCTGGTGCTCCAGGGCTCTAGTCTACAGTACACACCACTCCATGATGCTCTTGTGTGTGCGTATGACGGAGGTCTCGATGTCGATGGGGTGGTAGCGCATGCCTCTCAGCTCCATGGCCTCCTCCAGGGCTCCAACCACATACAGAGCATCGTGTCTCTCTGGATGGACAGAACACAGACAAAACAACAACAAAAAGGGCTGTTATCATGAGCACTTTATATCACTGGTGTTCAACTAGTCTACTTAAAAGAATGGTCATTTTCATCTGTATGTTTGACTATTTTGTTTCCAAAATCCAGCCTGGTATTGCGGACAAAAGCAAAAGAAATCTTTAGTTTTGGGGTCTGTGTGGCTAAAATGTCATCAAATGGTGGATCGTGGATCAAATCGACGCTGCAGTTTGGTTCCTAGTTCCGCCCCACTTCCTCCTCCACACCAGTGTCGTTTAAGGTACTCATTTTGCATGCCATACTAAGCGAGAATTTACGGTAATGACCATCGGCGTCGCTCGTATCGGCCGACGTTGTTTGTCCATCGCCCGCTCTCAAAATGTACTGTTAGTCTTTTGGCCAAAATGCTGATTCGTTTTACTTACAATTTAGTCATATGGCCAAAATGCTTGGTCTTGGTCACATTTCTATCATAGTTTTAGGTTTATTCGAAGGAAAGTCAAAGTGCTTGACCTTTAGTCATATTTTAGTAAAATAATCAAAATGAAAAAATGTATTTAAACTAATTTAATTAAATCAGAGTATAATATCTAGGTACCTAGTATTTAAGGTACAGTTAGGCCTGATTTACACTGGCAGCCAAATCCAGCCTGAATCAGATCTGAGACACATTGAGCCTGGAATCTGATTTGTTTAAATGAGTCATGTGACCTGTTAGACCAACCAGATTTCTATCTTGAAGTGACACAGATCTGATTCAGGTTAGATTTGGCTGCCGGTGTAAAACTGGCCTTAGAGTTCTAAGGCTAGACCTGGTTGCTTTTGAACAACACAATGTTTCTATTCTCTTCTAGTTTGTGCTATTCTTAGTCCTGACAAACTAGGCGCTGACAAAGTCATTTTAGTTGTAGTCTTGGCTTGTCGAAAAAATAACACTGTCTGTCTATGGGAGACTTTTGCCAGCCCTTGATGGCGTGGCAACGACTGATTTTACACATGGCTGCATGCTGAAAATAGTCCACCTGCTGCAAACTCTTCTATTTTCAATCTGTCATGACATGAGATATTCTGTATAATGAGTACCTTTACTTTAAATTCATCTTGATGGCAAAAACCTTTCTATATAAACAGACTTTTAGTTATTAAGAGTATTTTTTACCATATTGGACTGCTTTGGGTACGTGTCTGTCTTACCCCCGCTGGCGTTGGGTACTTTTTCCCCCCTGTGTGCCAGGCTGTCTTACCCCCGCTGGCGTCAGTTACTTTTTTCCCCTGTGTGTGCCTGCCTTACCCCCGCTAGTGTTGGGTACTTTTTTCCCCCTGTGTGCCAGGCTGCCTTACCCCCACTAGCGTCGGGTACTTTTTTCCCCCTGCGTGCCAGGCTGCCTTACCCCCACTAGCGTCGGGTACTTTTTTCCCCCTGCGTGCCAGGCTGCCTTACCCCCGCTGGAATTAGGTATTTTTTTCCCCATGTCTTACCCCCGCTGGCGTTGGGTACTTTTTCCCCTGTGTGCCAGGTAGGGTGACCAGATGTCCCGCTTTGCGTGGGACAGTCCCTCATATTCAAGATTTTTCAAGTGTCCCACAAATTGAGACTCTGTCCCACATTGTGACTGACAGACAGACATCAATGTTCAAAATGCCCCTAATAATTTGTAGTGACCTAACTAATAGTTGGATTTCTGTTGTATCATTTCTTGCTGTGTTTTTTTAAGCATTCCCCCATGGTACTACTATTCCCACAATCACTCTTAGAGAGGCCACATTGCATACTGTCATATCAAAAATAGCTGATCTACAATCTCAAAACGCGTCGCGCTGCGACGCGTTTTGAGATTGTAGATCAGCTATTTCTGATTTTAGATCAGCTGTTTTTGCTATGTGTGAAATGGAATCCTGAAATATTTTTTTGGAATATTGACATCAAGATGGTAATAATTTGCTAACTACATTTTGTCCCGTTTCCCCACTTCCCTTGTCCCACACAGGCAACACTTCTGTCCCTCAAATGAACAGTTTGGATCTGGTCACCCTAGTGCCAGGCTGCCTTACCCCCGCTGGCGTTGGTTATTTTTTTCCCCATGTCTTACCCCCGCTGGCGTCGGGTACTTTTTCCCCTGTGTGCCAGGCTGCCTTACCCCTGCTGGCGTCGGGTACTTTTTCCCCCTGTGTGCCAGGCTGCCTTACCCTGCTGGCGTCGGGTACTTTTTTCCCTGCGTGGCTGCCTTACCCCCGCTGGCGTCGGTGAGCTCGGTGCGTCTCAGGAACCCCAGGTACCCTGTCCTGGCCCAGATGGTCTGCGTGTCCCCGAAGCTCAGCCTGGAGTTGAAGTGGTCCGACTGGAGGACCTCCTCACCGTAGCCGCTGTAGTAACCGCTGCCGTTGTGGGCGCTGTGCACCCAGATCTGACACACAGGACGAGGACAAAGGGTTACACATGGACATGGATTTAAAGGGGAACTCCACCCATTTTCAATATTTTACTATGTCATTGATGTACCTTAGAGGTGCTGGGAAGTCATGATAAAAAAGGTTCCCCCATTCTGTGTTCCCAAGAAATGGAAGGTCTGATGAAAGCCACTAACATGGTGAAACATCTTGATGACATCATCAAGATGTATTTTCACCATTTTAATGGATTTCTTTAGATGCTTCTTTTTTCTGAGAAATGAACCCTAACGGGTTCATTTGGTTCCATTTGTACGCTCTCAGAAAAAAAAAAATGAAAATGGGTGGACCTCCCCTTTAAGCAAAGTAAAAATATCACTAGTGAAACAGTATGACTCCACACTACTAGCGCCGTCTTCTAAACAATAATTCACAATGTTTTAGTGGTTCCCTTCTGTTACATACTAGTGAAGAAACTACAGACTGATGCTTTAACATTTGATTTTACGCGAAATATCCGAGGGCTTTATGGAAGTGAGTTCTGTGGCACGTTATACTTGCCCTACACTAAAATAAACAAATAAAAACACAATTGGCATCTTATTTCTTTCATAAATACAGAATATTTCACTCAACAGGAACTGCTCCTGTCGCAGGTAGATGATGTCATATGTCCTTGTGTGTTCTAGTCTTATGGAATATAAGGATTGCATGTGCTCATGTGACATCATCAACTTGCGACAGGAGCAGTTCCTATTGAGTGAGTGGGCGTGGCTTATGGAAGTCGAGGCTGTAGAGGTTTCTGATTTGTTCGCTGTTGGAAAGAAACAGTTTCCCTTTGTTGCAACAACATCGAATCAGAAACAAGAGCGCTACGCAAACAGGTGACGTCAGGTGATGACATTCATCGCTGAATGTTGCAAAGGCAAATTTTGCTGGCTCCAGGCTTGCAAAGTTTGGAGGGGAGATAAGGGGTTTAGTGGTGACAAAAATGGAGCCCTAATGGTTTAGTCCAGACAGCAGTGAAAAAAAAAAAAAATCCACCTTTGTATGACGGCAACCAGAGAGAAAGACAGAGAGAGGGGCAGAGGGAAGGGGGTGGTGAAAGAAAGAAAGAAAGAAAGAAAGAAAGAAAGAAAGAAAGAAAGAAAGAAAGAAAGAAAGAAAGAAAGAAAGAAAGAAAGAAAGAAAGAAAGAAAGAAAGAAAGAAAGAAAGAAAGAAAGAAAGAAAGAAAGAAAGAAAGAAAGAAAGAAAGAAAGAAAGAAAGAAAGAAAGAAAGAAAGAAAGAAAGAAAGAAAGAAAGAAAGAAAGAAAGAAAGAAAGAAAGAAAGAAAGAAAGAAAGAAAGAAAGAAAGAAAGAAAGAAAGAAAGAAAGAAAGAAAGAAAGAAAGAAAGAAAGAGAAAGAAAGAAGATCTTGTACCTCTCCTAAGTGAGAGTCACCCAGGGGACCCTTGGTCTCAGGGTTGGCGATGATGATTCGCACCCCAGGTAGGATCTGAAACATCAGACACAGACAGAAGTGAGAATCACCATGACAACCATACTGGACACAGGAGACATGTATCTCCTGAGTGTCTCCTGGCTGTGTGAGGTCAGTCTGATAGATTCTACTCACCTTCCCAGACTCCATCAGCGGCAGACTGTGAGGTGAACCTCTCTCCACCAGACGCACCCTGAACACACACACACACACACACACACACACACACACACACACACACACACACACACACACACACACACACACACACACACAATATATATATCAGAGCTGTCTGGCACTCAGGGGCGGATGTAACATTTCCCAATTAGGGGGCAGGCGAAAATGGTATGGGTGAAGCTTCATACCATTTTCAGTTAGATGACTTATATTAGGCAAGTATAAGCATAAATAATAACATCAGTTGTTGTTGAAGTTCAACAGACACGCAGCATGCATAAAGCTAAAGGTCTGACTCAGACAGAGAGTTTTCTCAATGATGAAATGCTGTTGGTTTAGTGGTGACACAGCTGTAGTTAGTTAGTAGCAGTAGTAGTGTTTCAAATCATTTTAATTACAAGCACTTTAATTGGAGTTATCTTTGAATTTGCATGCCATCGTGTTTGGTGGGGCAGTCAGGACATTTAGGGGGGCATTGTCCCCCCCCCCCCCATGCCCATGCCTAGATCCGCCCCTGCTGGCACTGCCCTCCTCCTCTGTGCGCACGTGTGAATCACTGCTCAACAGTGCCACCCAGCGGTATTGACACAGTACTTCAGTGCTCATCAGGGCTGCAACAATTAATCATGATCGAATGTTTAATTACTTTAGTTTTTTAATAATCGGTTAATCGGCTTGGCAACTAATCACTGAGTTATAATAGGTTTTACTTAACCATAGTATCTTCCAATGTTAAGTGTAACTAAACTAAAAAGCAGTGATCCATCTCTCTTCCCTCACAATCTGATAATAGTCACACATGCACAGTGGCCACTGCAGAGCAAAATATGACACATAACATTGATTATAGTATCAAGAACAATATTAATTGTGTTCGTCTTTTATTAGAATATAATGGGTTTGTATAGGAAGGGGGCAGGGCATCTAAAATGAACATCAAATACTGAACCAAATAACTTAATAAACTGTCTGGTGAGTTCACATAAGGCTGAGTAGATGATAAATAAACAAAAATATCACTATTTAAAACCACATTTAGGGGATATTATTTGCACGTTAGGAGTAATGAGTGTCAGGCTGTCCTTACCTGTCGTGCCGCAGTGCCCTCATGTCCACATACACCGTGGTTGGGTCAGGTCCTGATGTTCCCTGCATCAAACAAACAACACAACACACGCTCATTAACATGCTAGAGCAGTTGTTAATTCTTATTCTGAAACTGCAAGTCCCAATACTTAATTCCGATTGGCTGGTCACTGTCATGTGACAGTTGGAAAACCCACCGATGACCCACCGATGACTTGTCACAGGTGTGTTGTTTCTACAGCAGGTTAGTCCGGATTCTCCGGAACTACTTTCTTGCAGCTGGGAACTACTTTCTTTAGCTAGGTAACTTACAGACGACAGTTTTAGAAACGCAATAAGCCACTCGACGTCGCAGGTAACCGGTGGATTTTACACCTACGCCTACGCTTCCCCATCTGATTTCATGTGGTGTTTCACTGTGCTGTAAATCCACACAGTATCTCTCCTCTATAGGCCTCCTGACTGTCAGGTCCAATCTCAACACCCTTCTACCAATATACTCACTATCCCAGGTGTGGAAAAGTTCAGATAACTGGTGTGTGGGCTCTACCTGGCAGTGTGAATAGCTGAAAGCTGTTCTGTGAGATGCCGTACCGGTATATTGGTTGACTACTGTGTGTGGGTGCTTCAGCTACCAAACCCCGTGGTCGATACCGTTGCCGCAAATATCGACAATTTTAGGTATATATACAAAATGGACTTGTCACTAAACTATTGCTCAGTGACAACTATAATCTCTGATGTGCTATTATTAAAAGGCAAACTAAAATAAAGGGATTTAAAGCCATTAAAGCTGGGCTGTCGCCTGAGTCCAATGCTTTTCTGCTTACTAAACAAGAGCACCCAGCTAGTCTCGAAATGTGCGCCCCCATCGCAAGAATGTCAGTTCTTAACAGTATGTGAATGAGGTGCTGTTGGACAAACTATTCTGCTCTTTCAAGTCGTAAATACAATTATATTGTTTGCAAATCATAAAACAAACTGAAAGAAAATAACCTGTGACATGTTTTCTTTCATTTGTCTGCAATTAGTCATTATTACATAAGGGTTGTTCACAAGTTGTCTGTCCACTGGATTCCATTAGATCCATTCACTGTGGTAAAGTGTTTAACACAATAGACTGGCCCTATGAAGTGAACAGAGTTGTCAGAATGGCACTGCATTGCACACTGCAAAAAAAATCTGAACTAAGCAAGTCTTGTAATCTTAGATCTAGACTTGATCTAGAAAATATCATTGCTCTTGTTTTAAGAAGGATATACTAACCTAACCAAGAGAAAATTGTATAAGATTATCAACCTTGTTTTTAGGACATAATAATTACACAAATTCTTACCAAGTACAATTCACTTACCCCACCGACAGATTATTTTGCTTGTTTCTAGTACTTTTGCCTTCAAACATGTGTATTTCTTTCTTAGATTTAGACTGCCTTTTTTGCATATCACCCCCCTACCTGCAGACAGATGGCCAGGTTGACAGGTTGCTGACGGATCGCGGGTGGAGGCCCAGGTCCTTGAACAGCTTGGAGAAGGAGTGGGTCAGGGACATGCGGGGTCTCTCCTCAGCCACCACCACACAGGCCCTCACACTTAAAAATGCGTACTTTGTGACGCATTTTTAGTGTTCTAAGCATTAAGCTATACTTTAGCTATTGTAAAATATCAGATCTACAAGCTCATAGCGCGCCACCGAGTGGCGCCTTATGACCTTATAGGTCTGATATTTTGGAGAAATTGTGAAAATGTGGCGAAAATCTTTGAATGCATTATTTCAGAGACAAACATTTTTAACTCAAATCTTTGCCTCTGGAGGATCTCTATGACAACATCCTGTCCTGTCCTTGGCATGAAATGTTGAGCATCACTGACACAGGAACATAGAAAAAATATAATCTAGTGTCAGTCAGGTGCAGTGGGGACAGGACGTCATTTATTTTTACTTGAGTAAAAGAACAATGCTGCAATGTCAATACAATTTGTTACAAGTAGAAGTTCCACATTCAAATGACTTGAGTAAGAGTACAAACATGGAGAAAACAGTGTGCAAAGAGAATCAGAGCAAGCGATAGGAGGTTACCTACAGTCGCACAAACACGCGTCGCACCAGGGTTGTTAATTGCAGTACATTTCTATTTTAGTCTAGTCCTCTAGTCCTAGTCTTTGGAATGAAACTTCATTAAGTTTTTGTAACATTTTAGTTGAAAATCTACAGTTGATTTAGTTGACTGCCCCAGGGTCTCCTCCCAGTGGGATGTGCATCGCTGACCTCCCTAGGGAGATGCTTGAGAGGCATCCTAACCAGATGCCCGGACCATCTACTCTGGCTCCTTTCCAGGTGAAGAAGCAGCAGCTCTAGTCCTGAGTCTCTAACCACATGACCGATCTCATTCCGACTGCCTGTTTGTGTCAGTGGAAAAAAGGTTGTGAAGTTCATAAAACACATTTCGTCTAACTGTCTAACAGACGTATAATGCAGTTCTAGTAACTTTACATCCAGTTTGTATGATGTTGATGCACAGTATGAAAGTAAACATGAACTGGCTGAACGTTCCGTTCTCTTTGAGCGCTTCGTTCTTCTCCGATCTGACAAAAGCGACGTATATGTAACATGCCTCCTCCGCTGTTCCCCAGTCTCCATGGAGATGATGATGGTGTGTGTGGGAAAAGAAAAAAAAAAAGACATGTGTGTGGATCCCTCAAAATAATCCCTGCATCTTCCGTCGCTATAGAGTGGTAGGCCAATCACGCTTGATTCTGTCCATCTCTTTTAACCAATAAGCCGATACCCCCGGGTGGAGGGGGGTTTGAGGGGGGGTCCACGGAAGCAGAGAGAGACACAGAACCATAACAGGTCTTATTATTATTAGCTAAGCGTGGGCTGGCTGTTGTCAGACAGACAGACAGACAGACAGGCTGGTCATAACAGGTATAATATTAGCCCAGTGTGGGGTGGTTGTTGTGGGGGACCACAGAGACAGGGTGGTGGTCCTTCAGGTGAAAGGAGGACGCACGAAGGTATGCTGTCGCTGCCCAAACCTATAATCTCCAGTCCACAGACGATCTATTTTGTGTTTCTTCTGAAATTATCACATTTAGACCTGACACTAGATGCTCTAAACCAGGGGTTTTCAACAGGTGGTCCGGGGACCACCAGTGGTCCTTGAGAAGGTTCCAGGCGGTCCCCGCCTGGAACCGCCTGGAAATGATGGAAAGTTGGTTAACAGATGTAACTCTTGAGAATGTAAAAATGAAACCAAATGGACCCTTGCGGGTCCATTTGGTTTCATTTTCACACTCTCAAGAGTTAAATATTCATTATCTGAATTAGCACCACTTAATTAAGGAGTTTTTTGTTGGCAAAATACAGCCTGCAATTGTTGACAAAACCAGGAGATTTTTTTAAGAATTCTTTTTTTAGGTCTTTGGTGTGAAAATGTCATCAAATGGTGTGCTACGAGGAAGAGTAACATCCTTGACAAGTGTTTTGGTAACATCAAGGAGGCTTACACAGCCAAAGCTAGGGCCCCTCTAGCTAACTCTGACCATAACACTGTCTATCTCGCACCCACATATAAGTCTGTTTTTAAATCTAATAAGCCAGTCTCTAAGACAATACATGTATGGTCTGATGATGCAGTGGAGGAGCTGAAAGGATGTTTTCTCTGTACTGATTGGGAGGTTTTCTTTCGTGATGCAGATATTAACCTAGCCACAGAAACAATAACTGCTTACATCAGCTTCTGTGTGGAGTCTATACTACCCCAGAAAACATTCACAAAGTACCCTAACAATAAACCCTACATCACAAGGGGAGTAAAGGACTGCATCCAGCGGAAGAAGGCTGCCTTCAAGGCTGGGGACTTGGTAGCCCTAAGGGCCGCAGAGAAGGACCTCTCTCGGCAGCTGAGAGAGTCCAGGAGACAGCACGCAGAGCGTGCAGAGCAGGAATTAGAGAACTCTAACATCAAAAAACTGTGGGACTCGATCAGGAGGATGACCAATATGGAGTCCACCAAGAAGCCAATGGCTGCTCAGAACGAGAGTGCAAAGGCAAACGAGCTAAATAACTTCTTTTTGAGATTTGAGATCGATTGTGAAAAGGAATGCAATGATGTGATCAACTCTGTGCCCTGTAATGAGTTCGATAATAGAATAGTTATTGCACCGGATTCTGTAACTAAAGTGTTTAGAGCTTTGCAGACCAGCAAAGCGGCAGGTCCTGATGGGATGGATGCATTTCTTTTAAAAACATGTGCAGAGGAACTAACCCCTGCATGGCACAGTCTGTTCCAGATGTCAATTGACACGCACACGGTGCCTGATATCTGGAAGAAGTCTATTATAGTTCCAGTGCCAAAGAAGCCATGTCCTCTTGAAAATAATGACTATAGACCTGTAGCACTTACATCGAATGTGGTCAAATCCCTGGAGCGAATATTAATAGAGGAGCTCAGAAAGAACACTGAGCCATCACTAGATCCATACCAATTTGCTTATGCGAGAAATCGCGGAACTAGTGATGCAATCTCCACCTTAACTTACCGGGTTCTAAAGCACCTAGAGGGTGATGGAACTTATGCAAGACTTCTCTTTGTCGACTTCAGTTCCGCTTTTAATTCAATACATCCCGACATCCTCTTAGATAAACTAAAAAGGATGAAGGTGAACCCTTTTCTAATTAGGTGGTATTTTTCCTTTCTTTCTAAGAGACAGCAACAAGTGAGATTCAACTCTGTGCTCTCTGACAAGGCAGTGAGCAGTACAGGGGCCCCTCAAGGAACTGTTAGTTCATCTCTGTTGTTCACCCTGTATACCAATGACTGTGCCAGCGCTCAACCGAATCTTTACATTATTAAGTTCTCTGATGACACTGTCATTCTTAGTCTACTCACAAACAAAAGTAGCATCAGTAGCTACACTGATGAAGTAGACAGGTTTGTAGGATGGTGTGACAACCATTACCTACAAATCAACACAAAGAAGACAGAAGAGATTGTTGTGGATCCTAGATCCAAAGGTGACCAAACCATGATTAGGATACATGGTCATGATATCAAACAGGTCACCTCATATAAGTACCTTGGCGTACAGATTGACGGTGAAATGAGCTGGCACACTCATGTGGAAAATCTGTGTGCTAGAATACATCAACGTTTGCACTTTCTTAGGAGACTAAGACTATTTGGAGTAAGCAGGAACATTATGCTGATTTTTTACAGAGCTAGCATTGAGTCAATAGTGAGATACGGTATCACTAATTGGTTTGGAAACCTGACGGTTAAGCTTAAGTCTGAGATCCTGAGACTGGTAAAGATGGCCGGGAAGATTATGGGGATGTCAACACCTCCCAACACCCCACAGACCTTATTTGAGCAAGCCACCCTAGGGCAGGCAAAGAAAACTGTGTCTGACCCATCTCATATATTGTACCCCGAGTTTAGGTTACTGCCGTCAGGTAGGAGGTACGAAGCTCCAAAATGGAGGTATAATAGATTTAAATACTCCTTTGTACCAATGTCCATTTCACTCCTCAACAACTCTCTTGCGGAGGGGGCAAGGGGAGGGAGGAGAAGACTGTGAATGTCGTTACGATGCTGCTAGAATTGCACTAGTTCTTGGACTGTTTATTTTTGTATTTATATTTATTTTTCTTTACTACTAGTTCTACATATGGGAGGTGGTGTGTAAGCTTGATGTGGTGTACGAGTCACGACCACTGTATTGTACTGTAACTGTACTGTCCTGTATTGTCTTAAATGTTGCTGCAAGCCTGATTGTCCAAGACAAATTTCTCTCACGAGACGAAATAAAGTAACCTTGAACCTTGAACCTTGATCCGTGGCTCAAATGGTGAATAAATGGTGGTCCCTGGAATCAAAAATGTTGAAAACCCCTGCTCTAAACTGTCTTCTAAATCCTGAATAACCTGAATTCTGAACTCTACGTCAGAGCACTCAAACTATTTCATATCAAGGACCCCCAGAATGACATATATCTGGCTGCTGGCAAACATTTGAAAATATGGAACCCCCCAGAAGCGAAATATTGAGCTCAACATTTTCACGCGTGCAAAAAATAGCAGAGCTACAAGTTCAGTGCCACGGTACAGCCATGTTGTGTTTTTGCTACTCGGTTAGAACACACACCAGGATTTGGTCAGGTTTGGTCAAGGCCAGGTTTGCCATTCTGTGTCCATGTAGTTCTGTAGTTGTCTTAACCCATAGTCCAAGAGGTTGCCCAAATAGCCACCTGATCTCTACATCCAATATGCCACAGAACTATTCCCAATTTACCATCATCCAACCAGTTGTTCTGATTGCTAATTGGTTCATGGCAAATCTCCATGTGAACAGACTAGTTCCAAAGTTTCATTCCAAACGGCAACTGCCTTATGTCATTCACTTCAGCTCATGTAATCACACTTACTGACCCCCCCACCCCCACCCCCCTCCCTGCACATTCTAACTGTGTTGACATGGTGACTCATCTACTAATAATTAGTAACTAATCAAACACATAGGGGACACATAGATATATTAAACTCTAGATAAGGCATCCGGTTGAAACGTTGAGGCGAAATGGACATAGTGGCCAAAGTTGAGAATGCAGCCTGGGCCATATTCACTCGCACGCTTCACGCACGCGTATTCACACGCATACACGCGAGCGTGTATTGAAGTCTATGGCATGTACGCGCATAGGCTCCGCCCCCTCCAGAGCACTCCGCTCTGAGCTATCTCCCTGCTGCTGCTCCCTGCTGCGGTCTGAGTTGGAGCGCTTGTTACTCGCATTAAAACCAGGAAATGTTGCCTCGAATTTTCTCATATTTCTTATTAATATGTGTTTATAAAATATAGCTAACTCGGCGAATCTCTTAGGTTCATCAATATTGTTCGTATAAATTATTTGGTTTGGATTTAAATATTACGATTATGAAGGATAGATTGTGTTGTTTTGATGTCCAGGGAAATCCCATTCACTTCAATTGGCTTCTAAAAGTCCGAATTCGAAAAATGATCTTTTTAAATAGCAGCTGTACATGAAATGTTGATGGAGATTTTACACTGAAATGAATATATACTGATATAAACACATGGTTTGATAACCTACAAGTAGGCTAAAGTTATTTTCTGATAGGCTTATGCCTCTCCATCCACGCCGTCTGTAAATCACACTCCCTGGGGACAGCCAGAGCAGTTTGCCGGTGTGGTCGTGGAGCTCTGTCTCTACTGCATCACAGTCTACACGCCAAAGCAGGGGTTTTCAACCAGTGGTCTAGGGGCTATCAGTGGTCCTTGAGGGGGTTCCAGGTGGTCCCCAGGCCCCAGCTAAAGGAGGGTTAGATCTTTATTGAGTACGGGTCAATTTGGTATCATTTTAGGCTAAAATCTGCATTAGGCCTACTTAATTTCCATAAATCTACACAAGTAGATAATGTTACTGTTACTTATCAGGGCCGGATCTAGAGGGGGGGGGGGGCACCCAAGTGTGCATCCTGCCCACCCAATGAAAGGCAATATCAGTGGTTTTCAACCAGTGGTCTGGGGACCACTGCATGGTCCTTGAGAGAGTTCCAGGTGGTCCCCAGCTAAATGGTGGAAAGTTGGTTAACCAGATGTAACTCTTTGAGAATGTAAAAATGGAATGGATCCTTGTGGGTCCATTTGGTTTCATTTTTACACTCTCATATATACATCATCTGAATTAGCCCAAGTTCACACAACTAGAGAATGCAGTAGAGAATTATCATTTTGATCTTTATGTTTGCAGATCAAAATTCCAGGCTATGTTTCCAGCCTGAAATTGTGGACAAAGGCAAAATAAATCTTTAGTTGGTGGTCCGTGGCTCAAATGCTAAATAAATAGTGGGCCCTGGTGTAAAAAAGGTTGAAAACCACTGCTTCATATAAAAACTTTGGAGTTGCCCAACCTGCCATTCTTCCAGCGCACACTAGAAGAAAATATGAATTGTGTAATGGCAGATTATGGCACTGTGTTTGGAAAGAGAAAGTGCTTTTAAAAACGGTGAATCTCAATGGAGAATTGCTCCATCACATACTGTATGGGCTATGTAGAAGTGTGAATGAGAATGTGATTCAAAACAATACCAAACATGGGTTGTTATTGATGCTTTGAGGTGTAGAGATGTTAGGCCAGCCTGAGAACAATGGATTTTAATGAATATGAAGTGGCTGTGTAAAACATGTTATCAAGTTGTATTGTATAGCACTTGTTAAGAATACATATCCCCTTCATGAAATTGATTGTCCCGTTTTACTTGGGAAAAGGCCAACAAATTAATAAATGAAGTGGCACACCACATAATACAAAAAAAAAAATCATGTAGGCCTATACAGAAGGTTTAAATGTTGTGTCCCTATCCCAGCACAATTAAACAAAATTGACATCCAATTCATTCATTCATTGCCCACCCTCTGTAGTTAGCAGTGTCTACCATACGCCAAAACAACTGTTTCGGAGTGATCCTGATCTATTAATACATACTGTAACATGCCTACAAATACAACAGATTTACTGCATTAATAACAAAAAGGTACTCCAAATATAGCTGAGTAGCTCACAACCTCAGCCTAAAAGCGAAATATCTCTCCATAATCCCAGGGAAACCCTCTTGGTTTAACTTATTTTCTTCTAAAATGAATAAAATAAATCCCTTCAAATCCAATTAGCAGTCACCACAGTGACCACACAACAACACACCAGTGTGAATGAACTTCAGTTTATTGCATAAACATATAGTTTTATATGCCTTTGCATGTAAACAGTGTTTAGCGAGTAATTATCAAAATAACTAATTCATTTGCCTCAAAACATCCATGTTTTCGAGTCAAAAGGCTAATATAATAAGCATAAAGCATATCTAATGGAGGAGTTCCAGGCCACAAGCGGCGATTTTCCAAAAATATAACCCGAAATGTGTTCTCTTCAAGCGAGCAAACGACTGCAGTAGTAACCAACGGTAGGAGGAGCGCCGCGCGTTCACCGTGAGTCGCACGCACGCGCGGCGCTCCGGCGTGCGTGTGGGCCATAAACACAGAGCGCGCAGGCTCAAATCAGGAGTGAAATCGCCTCATGCGCTGAGTGAGCAACTTCATGCAAGTGGACGAGAGGGGAACTTCCGGTGTCAGATCTTTAGTTTAATATATCTATGGGACACACACACAAAGGAGAGGACTTCTTTCACCTGATGCTTTCGAGGCTACAGCCCCTCTTGGTGGCCAAAGGCAGGCATGCAGCCCCCTGCCCACGCACGCAGCCCCCTGCCCACGCAACCCCCTGCCCACGCAGCCCCCTGCCCACGCAGCCCCCCGCACACGCAGACGGTAGACAGACAGCATATTTTCTCTCCTCTCCTACACAGATGCTGCCTGTCTGCCAGCCTCTCTGTGACTCTGTCTTTCTGTCTCCCTGTCTGCCAGCCTCTCTGTGACTCTGTCTTTCTGTCTCCCTGTCTGCCAGCCTCTCTGTGACTCTGTCTTTCTGTCTCCCTCTCCCAAGCCTCCCTCTCTACTTTGATAAATACTTCTTTACACAAAGTGCCTCAATGACAAAAAAAAAACGTTTTTGACGACCTTTTGAAGGGGCTTAAATCTAAATCATTATATCATAACAATCATACATAACAATCAACAATCAATCATAACTTCATATAATCATAATCATTGAAAACAGAAAACTCAGAGTCAGACCTCTAGCTCAAAAATGGCTCCTAAGCCTTCAAAAGTGACAATTTAAACATGGCGGCCACCACCATAATTAAGTATAATAAAATGATGTATGTTTGACTGAATAAGGTATAAAATGGATTGAAATGTATTTTTTTATGATTTCATATATGGGTAATACAATGACATATTCATATTTCAGATCAATTGTGAAGGTACCACTTTAATATAATTTATATTGTGAAAATTGGCCTCTTTGGTAATGAAAAAACGTTTATTTTTTTTCTTCATTATTTTAATGGTGAACAATTTCTTCATGATTTCTAAATTATTATTTGCATGCAGTAGACACATGGACAGTCAGTCCCAATTATCTTCAGTGTTCTGGCAGGTGTTGCCAATGAAGTTTCTTGAAACGGCACAATTCAATATACTTCATGTGTACCTTCCTGCAGCCGCAGCATTGGCTGAAACAAACCTTGTGCAAATGCATGACGTGTTCTCCTTGCATGCTTTTGGTATTGGTGGTAAGGAAAGCAGCCGTGGCACCAACAGACCATTCAGGAGCATCCATCCCATTTCAGTCATGGGAGGAAGATCAGGGTGTGGTACTGTAAGTGAGCTTGATTCCATGCAAGAGCTTGATAATGGGAACGCATGATGTGAAACTTTACTGCATCTGAGGTTGGTGGCAGAGTTTCTTGCGGACGCCCCATACAAAACAACTTGACTCTTGCTTCATTGCTTGCACGAACTTCAGGCACACCATATATCCTACAGATTAATTTCTCTGCTGAGCTTGTATGTCTTCCGTAAGAAGACCTTTTCCAAGGCCAATGTTTTCTTACCATGGCCACTAAACTGTTACAGCTTGAAAGGCAAGTAGAGTATTAACTTGACCAGGCCGCCATGTTTAAATTGTCAATTTTGAAGGCTTAGGAGCCATTTTTGAGCTTTACATACAGCAGATTTGGATTCAGCACGCCTTAATACCCCTAGAACACTTGTATGTAATAAATTAACACGATTTGCCTTCGGGGTTCACATTTTTGTAATATGGTCCCAGTCTATAATGTCCATTCTGAGCACATGGCCAATCCAGGTCCACCTGCGTTTATTGATGATGCTGTTCATGTTGTCTTGTTGGGTGGTATGGAGGAGGTTATTGTTGGAGATGGTTTTGGGCCAGAATATGCAAAGGATTTTACGCAGACATGATGTGTGGAAAGTGGATAGGTTATGGATGTCGTTTTCTGTTGTTTTCCAGCATTCTGCACCATAGAGTAGTGTTGATAGTACACAGCTTTGGTAGATCCGGAGTTTTGTTTTGGTGCTATATTGTTTGGATTTCCATATTTGCTTGAGTCTTATGAATGTTGTATGTGCTTTGTTGATCCGGTTTTGAATGTCCTTACTGGCCCCCCCGTCGTCATGTATGATGCTGCCAAGATATGTGAAATGATCTGTGTTTTCCAAGACCTGTCCCTCTATTGTTATCTGTGTTGGTGTATTGGTGTTAATGGGCATGATTTTTGTTTTATTGCTGTTAATGATTAGTCCAACTTGTTGGCCATAGTGTTGGAGTCTGTTTGTTTTCTCCTGTAGGTGTGTATGTGTATGTGACATGAGGGCGAGGTCATCAGCAAAGTCAAGGTCTTCAATGGTGGAATGCAGGGTCCATCTTATCCCTCTTGTCTTGTCTTCTGTGGCTCTCCTCATGACCCAGTCTATTGCAAGGTTGAACAGCAACGCTGACATCACACAACCTTGGCGGACTCCGGATTGCACCTCAAAGCTGGTGGTGCTTGTTCCCACAGTGCATGAAAAGCCAGTATAGAACTGCTTGATGATTTTAACTATGTGGGAGGGGATTCCATAGCTCCTCATGATCCTCCAGAGACTATCGCGATGGATGCTGTCGAAAGCCTTCTGGAAGTCAATAAAGTTTATGTACAGCTGTCGTTGCCATTCACTGCACTGCTCAATGATGTTCCTGAGAGTGAATATCTGGTCGACACATCCCTTTCCTCTCCTAAAACCGGCTTGTTCGTTGCGGAGTACTTTGTCTACTGCTGGTGTAATGCGGTGTATGATGATTTTGCAGAATATTTTGCTGGGAACAGAAAGAAGCGTGATGCCCCTCCAGTTGTTACAGTCGGATAGTGACTCCTCTAGACCAGTGGTTTTCAACCATTTTCATACCAGGGCCCACTATTTATTCAGTATTTGTACCAGTACTAAAGACTCTTTTACTTTTGTCCACAATTCCAGGCTGGCTTTCGGACACAAAAACAGGCAAACACACAGATCAAAATGACCATCAATCTTCTACATTCTCTATGTGTGTAGACTTGGGCTAATTCATATGATGAATATTTCAACTGATGGTCCGCGGACCACCTGTTGAAAGCCACTGCTCCAGACCAGAACGCCTGGGCCAGGCTACATCTGCCGCCTGCCTTCAGTTTCCCTACACACTGCTGCCTCTTTGGTTTCCCCCTGCCACCAATTAAGAGGACATCTGATAAATGCAGCCTTCACAGCAGAGTTCTTTTCACCTGACAGGGGGGTTTCCCTGGTCGGACGTAGCGCGTGGAAGGAACACGTTTATTCCAATCCATCAGGCTTGCCGGATGGCCAGGGGGAGACAGTTTAGAGACCAGGATTACTGCATGTTTTTGTGAATCCAGTGTTTCTGACACTGCATTCTAGTTTCTGCCAGTAGATTCTAGTTTCCGCCACTAGATTCTAGTTTCTGACACTAGATTCTAGTTTCTGACACTAGATTCTAGTTTCTGACACGAGATTCTAGTTTCTGCCACAAGATTCTAGTTTTTGACACGCTTTTCCTGAAAAATAAAAAGTATGTTTTAAATTTCTCCTCCCACAGATGCCTCACTGGACACAACATTTCATGACCTTTTTTTAGTCTGTTCAAGTGAACATTTGGATCTTTTAGGACCTTTTTTTCTGAGAGTGTGCAAATGGAACCAAATGGACCCGCTAGGGTCCATTTGGTTCACATCTGCACACTCTCAGGAAAAAATGCAACAGGCAACACCTTCCCTTCCCATGGGAATTACAACCATTTTACGTCACGTGTCTCATCATGTTGCCTGTTGATGTTGACATTGCTAGTTGATATTGATCAAAATATTGCTAGTCTATCAGGGGCCTTTACGGTGGGAAACAGAAAGGTGTTTTTTCCTCCTCCTCCCCCTGCTCACCTTGAGTGCCTCCGTCTGCAGGCCCAGGCCCTTGGTGCAGAGCTCCATCACGCTGTAGGAGCAGAAGGTGTCTCGAACCTTCAGCTGGCTCACCGCCAGCAGCCACAGGGCAGGGTTGGACTCCAGCTCCACCGGAGGAATCAGGATGGACTGGTGCCCCGAGTATACACTGTATAGGAGGGAAGGAGGGAGGGAGGGAGGGAGGGAGGGAGGGAGGGAGGGAGGGAGGGAGGGAGGGAGGGAGGGAGGGAGGGAGGAGGGAGGGAGGGAGGGAGGGAGGGAGGGAGGGAGGGAGGGAGGGAGGGAGGGAGGGAGGGAGGGAGGGAGAGAGAGAGAGAGAGAGAGAGAGAGAGGGGGAGAGAGAGAGAGAGAGAGAGAGAGAGAGAGAGAGAGAGAGAGAGAGAGAGAGAGAGAGAGAGAGAGAGAGAGAGAGAGAGAGAGAGAAAGAGAGAGAGAGAGAGAGAGAGAGAGAGGGGGAGAGAGAGAGAGAGAGAGAGAGAGAGAGAGAGAGAGAGAGAGAGAGAGAGAGAGAGAGAGAGAGAGAGAGAGAGAGAGAGAGAGAGAGAGAGAGAGAGAGAGAGAGAGAGAGAGAGAGAGAGAGACAGAGAGAGAGAGAGAGAGAGAGAGAGAGAGAGAGAGAGAGAGAGAGAGAGAGAGAGAGAGAGAGAGAGAGAGAGAGAGAGAGAGAGAGAGAGAGAGAGAGAGAGAGAGAGAGAGAGAGAGAGAGAGAGAGAGAGAGAGAGAGAGCATATGGGTCAGTGTGGACTGGTGACCTGAGTACAGTGTTGCCAACTGCCAAAATCCAAAATGCACTAGTGGCACTTCCAAAATGCACTAGAATGCGCTAGATGCTTGCCTGGAAGGGAATATACAGTATATGTATATACAACATATATATAAACATACGGATCAAAAAGACCATTAATTTTCTACATTCTCTAGTTGTGTAGACTTGGGGCTAATTGACATGAATATTTTAACTTGAGAGTGTAAAAATGAAACCAAATGGACCCGCAAGGGTCCATTTGGTTTCATTTTTACACTCTCAAAGAGTTACATCTGGTTAACCAACTGTCCATCATTTAGCCTGGAGACCACTGGTTGAAAACCACTGTCATAGGAGGAAAATGGTTAAAAAATAAGGGTTTTATCTCTGGCGGCTGTTGATGAATTCCACCCCAACTCACCAGCCAAAAAGCACTAGATTTTCCGGGAGGATCTTTTCACTAATTTTGGTGCTAGGGGGGGGGGTCTGAAAAAAAAGCTAAATATAGCGACAAGTGCATCAAGTTGGCAACACTGCCCGAGTATCCTAGTACACTCTGCATGAGAGAGAGACAACATATGGATATTCATTAATTAATTCTCACTTCCTCCCCTTTTGTGCCAGAAGAATAAATACTGTACATTCTCAGTATGACCATAGGAAAGTATGACGTAATAGGTTGTCATGACATTGGAATCCATTTCATGGCACTTGGATGATTTGAGACATTTTGCCCCAAAAATGTAATTAATCACTGCCTGCTGTCTGCCTCAGAACTACTTGATTTTAGCCTGAACTCAGATCTTTGTACCATAAATTAGGGTTGTCCCGATCACATTTTTTTCCTCCCGTTCCGATTCCGATCATTTCAGTTTGAGTGTCTGCCGATCCCGATATTTCCTGATGCGATCACTTTTTTTTCTCCTCCCTCATCATTCCCGATAATTTTTCCCGGTCAGATACATTTTGCAAATGCATTAAGAAAAAAAAAAGGACTAAAACTCAATTAAATTGTCCCAAGAAAAAGATGTTAAGAAATCATATTACCGTAAGTCCACCAAATAGCAGAATGATAAAGCAGACTAGAATAGCACTCCTCACTCAAATGTACACTTGGGCAACTCCAAATTCCCCAACATTTTATTTACCTGCCATAGTGTCAACCCCTTACCACTGTGTCGGATCTGTGGTTATACTGGTATATTTACCAATACTGAATGGTCTGATAATGACAAATGAGGGCCAATAGTGATACTTTTCTGGTACCGTATACAGTATTTGCCGATACCGATATGAACCGATATCACAAAAAAGGGCCAATCCGATACTTCTCCCGATACCGATACAGTATCGGGACATCCCTACCAAAAATAATTTTCCTGTTTTAACCTATCGTGTCCTGATCATATTCTAGTTTCTGATGCTAGATTCTAGTTCCTCATGCCAGATTCTGCAAGAGAACATGTTGGAGGGGCAAGAGAAAATGGTATGGGTGCGGCTACATCGCCCGTGCCGCGAATGTAGTTAGTTAGTAGCAGTAGTAGTGTTTCAAATCATTTTAAATGTAAGTACTTTAATTTGGAATATCTTGGGTTGTTTTGCATGGCATCGTGTTTGGGGGGGGGGGGGGGTATTAAGGGTGGCACTGCCCATTGGAGCTGCCCATTATTTTAGGCAAGATGCTTTTCTTGCCTAAAATAAGTTCTGTAACCGAAAATGGTATGGGTGCGACTTCATGAAGATGAAGTCGCCCACATGCCATTTTCTCCTGCCTCCCCAATTGGGAAATATTATATCCGCCCTTTGCCGAAACACATTGCAATAGTAATGATTGAAGAATTTTTTTATCATCCTTAGGGCCCTCAAAATAACATATTAAAAATCAATTATTACTGTATATACATTTTGGATCAAGGTAAATTCATATTGGCCTACCATGGAAAACCTATACAAGGGAAACATTTTACATTTAAATGATGCTACATGTCACATGCTAACTAGCATGTGACATGTCAAACTTGGGTTATTCATGATTCCGAACCCGTTCCCAACATTAATTGTGCACGAAAAAACACTTGCCCAAATACAACCTATATGAAAGGATCCAGATAATTTTATTTGGGTAAAGGTACAAAACAAAATGCACTACCAAAAGTACCAAAGGTAAAAGTATATAGAGTTATAAAGAATGTCTCGTCTAAAACTTTTGAAAACCAAGCAGATCTACAAGCACTGCAAACTTGTAGGTCAGCATATACACGTACGCACACAGAGAAACTATTTTTGTCACTTGAGGACCTTAAAATAATTCCCCATGTTGTTGTTTTGTTTTGTTTTTTCCTCCAGGTCTTAGCGGATCTGTGTGGGAGGCTTGCTGACAGAATGTTTTCACAATGCCTGGGGTTTTGGGGAGATATAAATATATTAGTCTAAAATTGTCCACACTGACATGCAGGGCACATTTTACATGAGAGTGCACAAAAAACCCTGTAAAATACAGTGTTGTTTCAAAGGTGGGAAGATTTTCTTTGGTTTAAATAAGTGTTAACTTCTTCCCTACCCATGATGCCGTTCACAACAATTATCAGGTGAGACCTGACTCATGACATCTCATGAAATACTGTATAAGAAAACCAATCATAATCATGAATGGAGAGACCTAATCAGCAATGGAGGGGCTTAGTCATCAATGGAGCGACCTAATCATCAATGGAGGAACTTGGTCCTCAATGGAGAGACCTAGTCATCAATGGAGGGGACCTAGTCATCAATGGAGAGACCTAGTCATCAATAAAGGAGCCTACAATAGTCATGAATGGAAGGACCTAGTCATCAATGGAGGGTCCTAGTCATCAATAGGACTCCCATCCCATAAGCCAATAGGAGTCTGACCCCATACTCTGAATTGCTGCCTAAGCTGTTCGGATTTGGCAGGAAAAGAATACCGTTACAAAAAGGAAAAAATAAAATGAAATAAAAATACAGAGATAAGAGCTCTCTATTCTTCTTGACCAGGGGGTTTCAACCTTTTTGACACCAGGGACCTCTATTTATTCAGCATTTGAGCCACGGACCACCATTTGATGACATTTTAGCCCCAAAGACCTAAAACTAAAGTTTTTTTTTCCCCACAATTCCAGGCTGGATTTTGCAAAAACAAAACAGTGTAGACTTCTTAATTAAATAGTGCCAATTCAGATGAATATTTTAACTCTTGTGAGTGTGAAAATGAGTTACAACTGGTTAACCAACTATCCATCATTTAGCCTGGGGACCACCTGGAACCCTCTCAAGGACCACTGGTGGTCTCTGGACCACCTGTTGAAAACCCCTGCCATAAGCCAATAGGAGTCTGCCCCCATACTCTGAAGCTGTTCGTATTTTTCGCTATTTTTCAACAGATAAAACACCAAAACGCGTTCAGGACACTAAGTGGTTAATGCCCTAGTGTGCAGGTGTGTGCATACCCGTGTCCAGCACTGGGGGCCAGTTCCTGATGTCCACAGTGGCCATGGCCTCTTTGGAGCGCAGCAGCTTGCAGATGATGGCGGTGGTCATCACACACGCTGAACGACTGACCTGTAACACACACACGCACACGCACACGCACACACGCACACACACAGAGGGGGAGAGAGAGAGGAAGTAATGTAAGTCGACAGCTAGGATTCAGTGACGATGGCGTTGTGCTCAAATTGTACTCCAACTCTACAGCAGCGCGTAGTAAGAGCGCAGCAAAGTGAGCTGTTGCTGGCTGCAGTGAGTGATTCAGTGTGTCCTCCCCTGCACGTGTGTGTGTGTGTGTGTGTGTGTGTGTGAGGGTGTGTGAGTGTGTGTGTGAGGGTGTGTGTGTGTGTGTGTGTGCATGTGTGTGTGCGTGTGTGTGTGTGTGTGTGTAATGCTGGCTGCATTGCATGAATGAGCTCGGAACGGCTGGAACGGCTCGTTCCATCATTCCGCTCGTATTTTATTTTTAAAATGTGGCAATCTTACAATCTCTGTTCCTGTACCTGCATGGAAGGATCCTACGAAATAAGTTCACTGACTGCCGTGATCATAACCCTGGATAGACGAGGGAAGGACACCGTGTAGGCTATTGACTCACAAAGTCAAGGCCAGCGGTTTGGCCAGTAAAAAAAACAGTGTTTTTGTGCGTTTCTGACCTCGACGATCATCTTGACGGTGGGCAGGGTGGTGGAGATGTTGTGTGTGTGTGTGTGTGTGTGTGTGTGTGTGTGTGTGTGTGTTCCTGACCTCGACGATCATCTTGACGGTGGGCAGGGTGGTGGAGATGTTCTGGGGGTGAGGTGGGCGCACCGTGATGGGAACACAGCCAGCGTACAGGCAGCCGTAGAACGCTGCTATCAGGTCTATACCTGCACCACACACACACACACACACACACACACACACACACACACACACACACACACACACACACACACACACACACACACACACACACACACACACACAGAATACAACAAATAAATGGTTAGTTGTTTTTTCGCTGTAGCATGCTATGCTTTGTGCAGGGGCGTTTTTGCCATTAGGCAGACTAGGCAACTGCCTGGGGCACCATGAGGGGAGGGGGGGGGGCACCAGGGGGACCACCAGACATGCTTTAAAAGGATCCCAGGCTAATAAGCCTCATATGGATAAATACATTATACTTGTCATCTATAACTAGAACTGAACATTTAAAACACATATGTGAAAAGCCTTGGGAGACATGAGGACAAAAGCACCAGATTCTATCACTATTCTATTCTATTCTATTCTATTCTATTCTATTCTATAATATGTCCTTTATTTTAAAAAAAATAGTTCATATTTTCATCCCTTGGGGGCGTCATTTTACTGTACCTGTGATAGGTATGACGTCATTTTGCGTGTCTATTGTTTGTGTTCAAGATTTCCTTGCCAAATGTGTGTGTGTGTGTGTGTGTGTGTGTGCGCGTGTGTGCGTGTGTGTGTGTGCGTGTGTGTGTGTACCTGGTGGGTAGACCAGTGCTACATGGTCTCCCTCCTGCAGACCTCCTCTCTCCACCAACATGGCAGCTACTCTCTCTGCTCTCTTATGGAGCTGCAGACAGGTCAGGGAGTTGGACACTGCCCCCTACAGGGAGGGAGGGAGAGGGAGGGAGGGGGAGAGGGGAAGGGAGAGGGAGAGGGAGAGGGAGGGAAAGGGGGAGGGGGAGGGAGGGGGAGATAGAGAGAGAAAGAGAGAGGGAGAGAGAGAGGGGGGGAGGAGGAGAGAGACAGAGAGACAGAGACAGAGAGAGTGTGATGTTTTGTCAAAACTTCGATCGAAACATAATGTTATCAATCAATCAAACAATCTTATCCCCTTCCCTAACGGCTGTTGTGTGTGTGGCTTCAATTCATTGAGTGGCTGTGGCTCAGGAGGTAGAGCAGATCGTCCAATGATCTGTGGGTCGGAGGTTTGAATCCCGGCTCCTCCTCTCTACATGTCGAAGTGTCCTTGGGCAAGACACTGGACCCCAAATTGCCTCCAATGAGTTGGTCGGTGTGCAGCTTGCCACCGTGAATGCGGGAAGTGAGGACGCTCAGTTCACACGGAACACCACCCACCAGAAAACCAGGTGGCATAATTCTACTGACCAACGACTTGGATGTGACCATGACCACTTTCATGACCGGTCCAATACTGGTCTCTGCTAGTGAGTAAACTAGTTGCATGTTGGTCACAACTAACCTGGCTTCCCCACCCTCATTACAAGCATTTACACGCTTGTATATGAGTCTGGAGGTGCGGGCAGGGTTCTGATTTGCTAGTGATGGGATTTGAACTTTCCAGGGATGGGATTTCAACTCCTATTGGTTAGAATCTAACCAATCAGAGCAGCGCTGGTCGCCCAGTAGTACACAGTGTCTGTAGTCCCCAGTACCATTGCCCTGTTAGCTAACCTAGCTTCAAAAAACTACAAACTGGGTCTCTGCTGATTTGCGCCATTTGTTTTTATGCAGAAGCGCGCTCTGATTGGCTCGCCAGGGTTCGTGGCGCGGGGAAGACTCTTGGCCCAGGGTAGGTCACAACTACTTGCTGGTGGACATGACTATTTTATAAGAGAGGGGAGACCCCAAGCCTAAACATAACCATATCTCTAACACTAAGCCCTAAATATAACCACAAGCATGGAGCATTGCGGAGGAATAGGCTACCAAATTACTAACCCTATCTCTAACCCTAAACCTAAACATAACCATATCCATAACCGTAACATAACCTCACAAGCCAATGCTTCTGTACTTTAGGTGCGTGCGTATCTTACCCGTGAGCTGAGCAGTGTGTAGAGGATGTGGTCTGGTGTGGTCTGAGCTCTCCACTGCAACACCTCCGACAGGAACAGGAACTACAACACATTGTCAATGTCAAACATTTTTGAATTTCCAATCTATTTGCGTTCCAAAATTGGCAAACACTGCTATATTAAGCTTTTTCCAGGCACCCCCTAGTGCCAAAATTAGTGAAAAGCACCTGGTGGAAAATCTAGTGCTTTTTCAGCTGGTGAGATTGATTGACAAGCCAGAGATGATACCCTCATTTTTCACCATTTTTCCAAACCAAATGGACCCGTGTTTCATGTTTACACTCTCAAGAGTTAAAATACCCATCATGTGAATTAGCCCAAGTCTACACAACTAAAGAATGTAGAAGATCATTTTCATCCAGATCATTTTTTATCTATCTATCTCCCATCTCTCTCCTTCCAGGCAAGCATCTAGCACATTCTAGTGCATTTTGGAAGTGCATTTTAGATTTTGGCAGTTGGCAACACTGTGCCCCCAGATCAGTTTCAGCACTTCCTTCCCAAGAGAAGCAGCCAATTGAGGCTATGTTGTCCATTGATCATGTTATACTGTATGTTGGTGTGCATAGCACGTGTATTTATATACATGTACATGTGATGGCGAACTTGAGAGAATATCATTATTATGAGGTTCATTTGTGGTTAAAAAAAAAAGATTTGTAGAGTTAGGACTCAAGAGTTTAGAGTTGTGCATGATTTCACCCAGTTATGCATTTGTGACCACAAAACATCTGATCTACAGCAGGGGTTTTCAACAGGTGGTCCGGGGACCACCAGTGGTCCCTGAGAGGGTTCCAGGTGGTCCCCAGGCTAAATGATGGAAAATTGGCTAACCAGATGTAACTCTTGAGAATGTAAAAATGAAACCAAATGGACCCTTGCGGGTCCATTTGGTTTCATTTTCACACTCTCAAGAGTTAAAATATTCATCTGAATTAGCACTATTTAATTAAGAAGTTAAGAAGTTCTACACTGTTTTGTTTCCCAAATCCAGCCTGGAATTGTGAACAAAGCGAAAGGTTTTTAGGTCTTTGGGGCTAAGATGTCCTCAAATGGTGGTCCGTGGCTCAAATTCTGGATAAATGGTGGTCCCTGGTGTCAAAAAGGTTGAAAACCCCTGATCTACAGTACAAGAACTTTAAAAATGTGTGTGTTACCATGCTCTGTACCTGGTCGTTGTCCTCACTCTGTCCCAGGTCTCTGCCGCTGGCCTGAGCGATCCTCTTCCCTGAGACCAGATTACCCACCATCACAGAGGCAGGACCGATCTCTGGACACACACACACACACACACACACACACACACACACACACACACACACACACACACACACACACACACACACACACACACACACACACACACACACACACACACACACACACACACACACACACACACACTAGAGTCCTTTGGGTAAGCCCGAGATCCGAAAATACCCAGGGGTCTGAACCAACCCGCAGTTAGTTCCGGTACAAGAAGTGACGGCCGATTTCTCTCCTCCAAACAGTGCGAGGCAAACTTTGAGTCACGTGACTTTAGCAAGGCAGGAAGTTACTGCACACACAACACACACACACAAACCACATCCCCAAAGAGCCTCTCCAATGTTGAAGCGCTCAGCCCTAGTGGTTATAGTGTGAACTGCAGGCAGCCCCTGGATTCAATTTACAATTTACAATTTCGGCATTTAGCAGACGCTCTTGATCCAGAGCGACTTACAATGGTGAAAAGTTTACAATTTAATCAGGATTTACAATACATTTTACAACATACAATGAAGCGCTAAAAACATTGTAATACATTAGGCAACCTATATAAGTCATTGCAGCAAGTACTGTGGGTTGGTATGTAATACAAGTGCTACGGGTTGAGATGGAGTCTGAAGAGGTGTGTTTTCAGACTGCGGCGGACGATAGATAGTGAGTCTGTGGTTCTGATTGCGGTGGGAAGTGCATTCCATAGTTTTGGAGCCAGGAGAGAGCTAGGAGAGGACTAGGAAAAGCCGTACCCCAGAAGTTTAACATTGGGCGCCTGTTTAACATTGGGCGCTTGTCCATTTGCGTGTTCATTGAGGAACACTTCCGCATTGGCCGACTGCGGAAGTAGACTACTTCCGGCAGTCTTCCGGGTGCTTCAAAACGCACTGAGCAGCTTGTATTGAAATGACCGGCAAGGGGGCGGGGCTATTACTCAGGTTAAAGGGGTGTTACACTTTCAAAAAAACTTTTGGTCATTTTATGGT
Organism: Benthosema pterotum; assembly: GCA_039105355.1. NCBI lineage: Eukaryota > Metazoa > Chordata > Actinopteri > Myctophiformes > Myctophidae > Benthosema > Benthosema pterotum. The sequence goes on from CM076982.1 coordinate 7,123,338, forward strand.
CTACTCAGTCTCATGTGAACACACCAGACAGTTTATAAGTTACTCCTTTCAGTATTTAGATATTTGATGTTTATTTTAGCGCCTCCAGCTCCTTCCCATAGAAACCCATTATAACTTAAAACTCCATTTTAACCATGACAGATTATTCGAAAACAACCAATCTTTTTTCTGGTGACTCATATTGTCCTCGGAATACGTGAGAGGGCCGTGGAATTTCATTTACAGTTTTTATTTATTTTTTAAATATTGTTTTGGAAAATGTATCCGCCTCCATATTTGGGAAGGCCTACCCAAATGAATAAAACAATATTTTAAAAATCAATAAAAACTGTAAATGAAATTCCACGGCCCTCTCACGTATTCCGAGGACAATATCAGTCACCAGAAAAAAGATTGGTTGTTTTCGAATAATCTGTCATGGTTAAAATGGAGTTTTAAGTTATAATGGGTTTCTATGGGAAGGAGCTGGAGGCGCTAAAATGAACATCAAATATCTAAATACTGAAAGGAGTAACTTATAAACTGTCTGGTGTGTTCACATGAGGCTGAGTAGACCATAAATTGACCAAAAGTTTTTTTGAAAGTGTAACACCCCTTTAAGCCTCTATATTTTATTACTCTATGGCACACAACACACACACACACTCCAATGACACAGCGCGTGCGAGGCCAGTACCTGGCTGTTTCTGCCGGGGTTTGGGCATGTTGGTGACACAGGTGTGGGGGCACATGAGGACGTTGCAGGGGTGCAGCCCCCCCTCCAGGTACAGCTGCTTGGTCTCTGACAGATGGATGCCCCCCAGCGGGGTCTTGGGCAGCGTGTTGGCAGGGACCAGCGCCAGGCAGAACACCCCCACGCCGTGGATGCTGTCTATGGCCTGCATGGGGAGAGAGGGGAGGTATGTTTACTTTACAATGACCTTCTGAAAACCACACCGCAAAGTCAGAGATACATCGTACCTTCACTTGGGTTCTACCAAACAGGGCCGGATCTAGGCATGGGCATGGGTGGGGGCAATGCCCTGTCCCCCTAAATGCCCTGACTGCCTCACCAAACACGGTAACCAGTGGCGGCCCGTCCATAGAGGGCGCAAGTGCGCCGCACCACCGTCCACTTAGCTGAATAAAAATGATAAAAGAAGTCTGTCCTCACAGACTATAATTTATCTAAAATGAGCAGCCACCAATGTAAATATGACATAATAGTACCACTAACTATAGACTAACAATTATAATGGCTAATATAAACCCAAAAAATATCACATTTTGATTAAAAATGTTCTACGATGTGTAACGTTCCTGATTGGTTAGTGCATGTCACATGTTGGGGCGCTTCTCTCTGTAGCCCATTCACTCGCATGTTATACATGTCGATTGCCGCGCCGTGCTCCACAGCTTACCACTCAATGCACAGGCATTTAGACGGCCTGCGTGCGCTGTTTTGCTGCGCTCAAAACTGCAGTTAATGCAATAGGCCATTCGGGGGCAGCACTCTGCATGTTTACACTCAACACAGACAGAATATACTGTAGACAGTCACAGCGAACTGCACCACGAGTGATTAGAACAAAACACAGTAGCTTAATATTGTAACTTCATGATGGAAAAAGACAACTCAGTCAAATCACTAGAGAAAACTGTATTAGAGAAGAACAGAGCAGACTCGGGATTTAAAGAGGACAGAGCCTGCTGATCTGGATATCCATGGCTTATTATAAGGTAATTTTAAAAGAGCAGGCTAACTGCATTAGTCACTTAGGCTAATGGTAATGCTAAGGTATTAAACCAACTTTTGTTGTCATTTCTAATGCAGTGGATCAGGGGTTTTCAACCAGTGGTCCGGGGACCACCAGTGGTCCCTGAGAGGGTTCCAGGTGGTCCCCAAGCTAAGTGGGTTAACCAGATGTAACTCTTGTCTTGAGAACGTAAAAATGAAACCAAATGGATCCGCAAGGGTTTTTTTTACACTCTCAAGAGTTAAAATAATTAATCATCTGAATTATCCCAATTTTACACAACTAGAGGATTAGTGATCATTTTTCATCTGCATGCATGTTTGTCTGTTTTTGTTTCCCAAATCCAGCCTGGATTGAATTGTGGACAAAAGCAAAAAGACATTTTTAGATTCGGGGGGGTCTTTGGGGCTAAAATGTCATCAAATGGTGGTCCGTGGCTCAAATGCTGAATGCATGGTGGGCCCTGGTATGAAAAAGGTTGAAAACCACTGCAGTGGATCATGGTCAAGACTACAGCAATATTTTATTATTAATCTAATATTGAGTAGAAAAAAGAGCACACACACACACACACACACACACACACACACACACACACACACACACACACACACACACACACACATACACCCTGTAGCGCCCCCCTTTGGAGAAAAACCACCAGCCGCCACTGACGGTGACATGCAAACAACCCACATTTCAAAGTTATTTCAAGTTAAAGCACTAACAGTATATTTAAAATGACACTACACAACTAACTATCGCACCACTAAACCAACGTGCTTTCATCATTCAAAATAGAAAAATCTCTTGAGTGGGTTGTGTGTGTGGTTTGGAAAATGAATAAACATAAAGTAAAAAAAAAAAAAATAGAAAACTCTATGAGTCAGACCTTTAGCTTTATGCATGCTGCGTGTCTGCTGCAACTTCAACAACAACTGATGTTATTATTGATGCTTTACTTAAGTCCTGTACAAGATATAAATATTGTGGGTCACAGAACTAAAGAAAATATATTAAATAGAAGATAGATTTTGTGTCAAGAAAGATATCCAGTAATAACCATGTCAAAATGCATACGTATCTATCTTTAGGGTGAATTGAGACGAAAATGGTATGGGGGCACCTTCATCGTTGATGATGCCTTCCCTCCATACCATTTTCTCGTGCGCCCCCAATTGGGTAAGGTTACATTCGGGCCTGATCCCAAACAGGCATGTACAGTATATTGTGGCGCGCTGTATGTGTGTGTGTGTGTGTGTGTGTGTGTGTGTGTGTGTGTGTGTGTGTGTGTGTGTGTGTGTGTGTGTGTGTGTGTGTGTGTGTGTGTGTGTGTGTGTGTGTGTGTGTGCGTGTGCATTTGTGAGTGAGTGTGCATATTTCTGTGCCGATTTCATTCTTCTCCTTGACATTGCAGCAGCTGCGTTTCTGTAACTTTAGCAGCATGCAGCACATGGTTTATCGACTGAAAAATACACCTCTCAGTAGAGTCTACTGTGTCTGTCCCTGTGTGAGTGAGTGTGTGTCTGTGTGCGGGTGCGGGGATGTGCGTGCACGTGTGCGTGCGTGTGTGTGTGTGTGTGCATGCATGTGTGTGTGTGTGTGTGTGTGTGCGTGCGTGCGTGTGCGCGCATTTGTCTGTGTGTGCATGCATGTGCGTGTGTGTGTGTGTGTGTGTGTGTGTGTGTGTGTGTGTGTGTGTGTGTGTGTGTGCGTGTGTACCTGCAACACGCGGCTCATCCACTGGAAGCTGTCCTCCTCAGTAGAGTCAGGCCTCTGCTCAGCCACAACTACGATCCTCTCATCTCTCAACACCGTCACAGAAAACACTGCTATCCTGCACACACACAGGTACAAACCGACATGGAAAGCAAAGGCTTGAATTTGATGAATTAGTGTGAATTTGCGAAGCTACAGTATATGCAAAGCTCATTTTGCTGAGGCAGAGGTCAGCTACCGTCAGTCAGCCAGCTAGCAAAAGTCATCAAACAGTTCAGTTCACGAGTTGCAGATTTCTCATGTGGAGATGTGTGTGTTCTTGTACCGTTGCCATGGCATTGTCCCATGTCCATGTCCTAAAGGCTCATTCATACTCCACAGTGAAGCGACTCGCGGTGAATGGGCAACACCGTGGTGTAGTTTTTTAAGGGCTAAACAACTACAACATGACGCCATTCACATCCTGAGCATCCTGACACATCTCTCTGTTTCTACTATCCGACAAGTCCGTTCACTCTGGAGCGTTCACCGCGTTCGCTGATTGGTCTAGAAGTGACATGCTCGAAAGCACAGGAGGTCGAGAACACAGCTGATGACAGTCAGCGACAGAAAGCAAATAGAAAACAAATAGAAACAGATAGTAGAATAATATAGGTAGTAGGAGAAACAAAATGTAGAAGATGAGAGGGGAGGGGAAATGAGTCAAAGTATCGGCCCTCCGATATTATCGGCCGATAAAAGCTTTCAAATTTCATATCGGAAAATATCGGTATCGGTATTTACAAACTGGAAATTATGACTATTTACAGAGATGTAGACTCAGTGCTACGGTCATGTTTATACCATTACTTTTGTACTTTACTGAAGTAGGCTACATGTTGAATTTATAGTTGTATGGAGTATTTCTAGGCTATAACATGAATTCGTATTCATACTAAATGTTTATTTATATTAAATATTTGTATAGTAATAGTTTCTGTTATTTTTCCACCACTGGAGGCCGCATATATCGGTATTGGTTGATATCGGTATCGGGAATTAGTAGTTGGATAATATCGGGATATCGGATATCGGTAAAAAAGTCAATATCGGCCATCTCTAATGAATTGAATTTGAAGAGATGTTGTCGATGGAGGTCAGGCAATATGAACATCTTTATAACGGAAAGGAAAACTTGGTCCCATCGCTGTCCCTCCTGCTTCAGTGGCTAAAACCTAACACATACACATCGCCTCTAAACAGGTGGGCGGAGTCAATCCTTAAGGACAGTAGGACACCACAGCGAGTATGAAGGCCTCACTGCATTCACTGTGTAAGGTGAAAGCCCAATTTACCTTAAACGGTGAAGCCGTTTCACTTCACTCTGGAGTATGATGGAGCCTTCACAGGCTATGGGATTGGCAGCTACATAGACGTCTAATCACAAATTCCACAGAGGAAGAAACATGGGGGGGGGGGGGGGGGGGGGGGGGGGGGTTGGTGGTGTGCAGCCTACTTACTATTGCACTAGCACAGGGGTCGGCAACCCAAGATGTTGAAAGAGCCATTTTCGACCCAAAATTAAATTCAAAACCTGTCTGCAGCCGCATTTTATTATTTTTTCTCCTGAGAGTGTGCAAATATGAACCATTTGGTTCCATTTGCACACTCTCAGAAAAAAAGGTCCTCAAAGAAAAATCATTAACACGGTGAAATAGAACCTTTCCTCAGAAATGGAGTTTCTAAAAAAAAAAGTTTTTTTGGAGTTTTACTCCACACAACATCTCTAAGGTATATTAATGACATAGTAAACTGAGTAAACCTTTGAAAATGAGCCTCCACAACTCCCTGCCCTCCTTTCATATCCAACGTATACAGAATGGATATGAAGCCCACAGCACTGTCCCTGCAGACTCATTACATTAGCATAAAGCTTTCACACTAGATCCCAGTAGTGCTGTGATTGATGACTCTTTGTTCTCTGAAATATGTAGATAATGGCATTAATAGTATTAATAAAAAAAAAGGTAGGAAGCCTAACTTTTGTTTCCCCAGGAGTTGTATTAAATGCCATCCCTGGATGTTGAAATGATGGCTGGTCACCTGCCAGGGTACCTGGCAGAGTGTACCAACCTATTGAGGCAGACAGAGCCAATACAGTGTGTTGTAACCAGTGTTGGTCCATATTACTTAGGAAAGTAACTTCTTTACTTTACTCATTACCCCTTAGACAAAGTAATATCATTACTTTACTTATTACTGGAAACAAAGAGTAATATATTACATATTACTTTATTACTTTCCCTAGTTCTCAACACCGCCGTGATGTACAAAATAATCTGTTTAGCGAGCTCTTTTTAGAACTGAATCCAATTTATTGGAATAATAATAGTCTCCAATCCCACAAACTGCACCTGAAAACAAAGCCAACAAAATCTGTCTCTTTGACTTTTTAAACTTTTTCCACAATTGTTTTCAAAGACAGTTGAGGTCTTGTATTTAAAAATAAAATACAAAATAAAGCAGCAAGCGATTTGTAGTGTACAAAACTGTGCGCAGGATGCAGCGTGTGGACTGGATCTACAATCTAGTGCACATCTCTGTTGTTACAGTACCTGTCGATAGCTTGTAAATCTGTTCTATTTTTGCATGCAACAACAATTTTAATTTTAAAAAAGTAACTTGGCGTTACTTGCAAAGTAATGCGTTACTTATTACCCATTTTTGCAGAGTAATCTCGTTACTTTACTTTTTGGAGCAAAAGTAATAATATTACAGTAATATGTAATCTAAAATTAGTTACTGCCCAACACTGGTTGTAACGCAATGTTTGGCTGGAGGGAGCCTGGTATTATCATTCTCTCCTAGAAGGTACAGACAAAGGAACAGCCCAGGCAGCAAGTGATTAAGTTGCAGAGCGTTTCAACCCCCCAATGTAAAAACAAACAAAACAGGACACTGTATATATTGTGCATCCTGGCATTGTTAAAACTCATTAAGGTCGATTCCAAAAATGTCTTCTCAACAGTTTGTTGCTGAAAATGTTGCTCTATATCTGTGGCTCCCGAAACGGTTTCACGTCAAGAACCTGCAAAAAAAAATGCATGTAATGTAATGTAAAATTTGGCAATGTAAAATTTGTCAGAACATCTCAAAATGTTTTGTTCTAAAGATGCTGCAGAAGCAAAGGTTTGAGATGGTGGTGGGTAGACACAAAACAAAGGTACTCGAACACACGGAATATTACCAGCCTACCAGTAGGTGCCTGGACTGCTCAGGCCTGAAGTTGAGGTTTTGTCTGTCAATCCAAACATTGCTAATCTTTCACTATCTTTCACGAAGAATTTTCAAGTTTGTGTCCACAATTTAGGAGAGATAATTGGCAAAACGTTGGTCAAAATAACAATTCTTCTACATTTTCTAGAAAATAATGTCATTCAGATGTTTAAATATAATTTAACACTTGAGAGTGTAAAATGTATGGTTACATTTTACCACTCTCGAGAGTTAGTGAACTATAAGGGCCCATTTGGTTAACAACTGAGCAATACAGGATTCAAGCCACATCCATGGTCACCAGATTGAGTCGCTGGCAGCATTGATAACCTTCTCCAAACAAAAACAGCCACAAGCCAAGAAATAACACTATTTTTCCGGTGAGGCTCTGGTGTACTTGTCCTCTGTTTGATTGGGAACATTAAAAGTGGCTTTAATAAGACTGATTCACAGAGATACTGGAGTCTGAAAGTACAACTGATTGAAGTGACCGTGCACTGCAGCGCCTCACGCAGGGGCGGATCTTGGCATGGGCATGGGGTGGGGGGGTCACCAAGCACGATGGCATGCATAACAACCCACAATATTTCAAAGTAAAGTGCTTACTGTATGTTTAACATGATTTAAAGAAACAGAATGAATTACTGACTGAGAATGAGGAGTGTAATAAAAAACATTCTGCCCTCCGTGCCTCCATGAACTGTCGCTTGCTTGCGCTGGATTTGTGTCACCACTAAAACCAACAGCATTTCATCATTGAAAACAGAAAACTCTCTGAGTCCGACCTTTAGCTTTATGCATGCTGCGTGTCTGTTGCAACTGTTATTATTGATGCTTTACTTGCTTAATAAGGCATTTAACCGAAAATGGTATGGGTGCAGCTTCTTCATGGGGCGATGAAGCCGCCCCATACCATTTTCTCTTGCCCCCCAATTGGGAAATGTTATATCCGCCCCTGGCCTCACGAAGAGAGCAGCCAAAAGGAGAACAGTACAGTCTAATAAAACTTCATTTCAAGGTAAACACAGGGAACGATTCCACATCTCCTGCACCAGCCATCTGTAACGTTGCATCTGTGCCATTTGAGATCGGAGATAAACAGAATTATTTTACACTTTGGCTATTCAAAAAATAGCAGATTTAGAACATCGAGCTGTGCTGTCTAGCTTCTAGTAGGGGTGGGACAATTCACCGAAAAAAACCGAACCGTTCAATACGGGGTCCAAGGTTCAATACGCAATAATGAACCGCAATATTTTGGTTCAGACAGACACATTTCCTTAATTATAGTATGGAACCAATGTCTTGTAAACTCAACTAATTTAACTTTGTTGTCTGTCTACAGTGCTGCATGTCTGCATGCTACCTGCCTGATACTTAACTGAGACATGCATTCATTTTATTAGCCTAGGTATTTTATATTTCCTTTGAAAATAGCCTAATAATGAGGCACAAATAGCCTCATTCTGTAAATAATGGGTTTACAATACAAGGTGGTTTTGAAAATCGTGATTTATTTTTTTATATTCACGTTCAATTTGCTTATAAACGAAATAAAACATTTTTCGTTTTATTTATTTTTAAAAAGCAAAACGTACCGAAACCGAACCGAAACCGTGGCCCCCATACCGAGGTACAAACCGAACCGTGGGATAAGTGAACCGTCCCACCCCTAGCTTCTAGATGGCCATTTTGGAACACAAAATCGTGAAAATGTGTGCAAATCTTTGAATATATACATTTTTCTGAAATCTTTGCTCCTGGGTATCCCTGGGTGTCGCTGAGATGGGCTTTTTCTGGGGGGAAATATGTATATATTTTTGGGGTCTTTAACATGCAGCACCATATCAGTGGTGCTCAAAAAGATTTAATAGAAAAAAGAACTGTAACATACACCTTTCAGAAACAAACAAAAAAGAGATACTGTGCAAAATGCAAATGATGTACAGACTACAGAAAAAGAAAACATACATTTCTGCAGCAATTTGTCCTCGTTTGGTGTCTGCAATTATCCCTGTGGCAAAGTACAGTACAGTCTAAATGCTGCATCTTTGTCACAGAGGAGTTGTGGAGCTGACTTGTTTCAGCCAACCATCAAACCATGACTTATATGGTCTGAAAATTATATTTTACACAGTCTACACTCTACAGTATAGCACTGATGCCAAGAAACGCTTCTTTCTCATTTGGAATACTTGGGCATAACAGCATTGGCTGGTATTCTCAAACAGCTGTTGTTAGGTATGGAGTAGCCAGGTTTCTGGACTTTTTGAATTGCAGGCTTTAATTATTACGGGTTATGATTTGGTACGCCTTTTGGCCGACCACAAGGCCCCAGACAGAAGAAGACTTATGCCAAACGGAGTTGCATGACGAGTGGCGACCATTTGTGCCATCGGCAACATGCAAAGACGTGTGTCAACGTGCAACAGGACACACTGTGCTGGGACAACGCTAAAACAGTGGCACTGTTAGGGTTTTAAACATTTGTTTTGTTTTCTAATGTATGCAATTTCTTGGATTTTTTCCCATTTTATTTGTTCATAAAATTACCAGAAATAAAATCATTATCACTGGAAAATGCGGGCATGGCACCGATGATAAACGTGCTACAGTTACACTAACAGCCAACTCTCTGGAGACTAGAATTATTTCACTTATGTGTTACTATTAGCACTGGTGGATTTTTTTGCAACTTTGAAAGGTGCTAAACGTTTTCTTAATTGCTTAATTTAAATATACAGAGAACCACGCTGCAACGCATCCTTTGAAGACGCTATGAGATCATTATTATCTTATTTGTACACTCAAAGGCCTAAATAATCCTTTTTTTAATTTGCCATGGAGATTATTATACGCAGCAAACAGTGTGAAGTCAGTCCATTAGCTCTCAATTAAATCAATTATAATACTATATATTGATTTTATTTCTTATGATGATTCTATATTGGCCTCAGGTTTGTGTATTTATGTCTTCTTTTATCTGCCACTCATTTTACAATATAAATTGGGTTCCCAGAGATAGAGATGCTGTTATGTCTCGGCTGTAGACAAAGGCCTAGGCCAGGGTTTTCAACCTTTTTCATCTCAGGGACCACCACCATTTATTCAGGATTTGAGCCACGGACCAGCACCAGTGAGGATCTTTTAGCCCCACAGACGCCATATCTAAAGATTTATTTTGCTTTTGTTCACAATTCCAGGCTGGATTTGGGGGAGAAAATGAGCAAAACATACATTCCAAAATGGCTAATTCGGATGATGAATATTTTAACTCACGAGAGTGTGAGATTCTCAAGAGTTACATCTGGTTAACCAACTTAGCTGAGGACCACATGGAACCCTCTCAAGGACCACTGGTCCTGTTGAAGGCCCCTGGCCTAGGCCATCCCCGTTAAACCCCTTATCCCTTAAAGAGGGCATGTCATGCCCCTTGTGAGCTCTCACATGGTAGTTCAGATGCTATTTTTTCGTTGACGTCATGCAGAAGGCATAACTTTCCCTATTGTCTTGGTAACTGATAAATTGTGCATTCATATATAGCTCCTTTATCCAAGGCACTTTACATAGATAGTAGATCTCATTCACCCATTCACACTCCAATGGCGGAAGAAACCATGCAAGGTACTGACCCGCACATCGGGAGCAAATAGGGGTTCAGTGTCTTGCTCAGGGACACATCGACACTAACTCTGGGGGAACCCGGGATCAAACTGGCAACCTTGCGGTTACCATCCGGTGACTCTGATCCAAATGGACCCTAGCGGGTCCATTTGGTTCCATTTGTACACTCTCAGAAAAAAGGAAACTGATTAAAATCTTGCTGATATCAAGATGTGTTTCACCATGCTAATGATTTTTTTCAGACCTTCATTTCTAGGAAACACAGAATGGGGGGATTTTTTTTTATCATGTCCACACAACATCTCTAATGTGTATTATTGACGTAGTAAAATATTGAAAATGAGTGGAATTCCCCTTTAACACACATGCATGCACACTTGCATGCATTTGCGTGCACCGGCGCAACACACACAGACACGCTATTAAAACAAGTATAGCATATTGAGAGAGATTGTTAACAATTCTTAATTGTATCCATATAAGTAAATGACAAGACAAAAGCATAGGCCTACTTTTGCCCCAAAAATATTTGAGATATGATGTGGATGGCGTCCCCAATCCACTGCACCCCTGGTCAGTAGATAAAGTAAATAAAACATGTCCGAGTCATAAGTCAAGTCACTCACCTCCCCCGGTAGACGAACTTCATGGGCTCCACGGCCAACGCCGTGGCCACGATGTCGTCTGCGTTGTGCCGCCTCCCGCTCACCATGATCAGACCGTCCATCTTCCCAGAGATGAACACCAGGCCGCCAGGACCCACGAAACCCAGGAGGCCTGTCCGCACGAACGCATACTCACTGACCAGAGCCCCGCCCGAGCTCACTGGATACACCTGGTACAGGATGATAGGAGAATGATTATACCTGGTACAGGATGATAGGAGAAATATTACACCTGGTACAGGAGAATATGAGGACTATTACACCTGGTACAGGAGAATATATGATAAATATTACACCTGGTACAGGAGAATATGAGATTATTATACCTGGTACAGGAGAATATGAGAAATATTACACATGGTACAGGATGATATGAGAGCTATTACACCTGGTACAGGGTAATATGAGAATTAGTACACCTGGTACAGGATAATATGAGAATTAGTACACCTGGTACAGGATAATATGAGAATTAGTACACCTGGTACACTGTAGTGATCTACAAGCCCCCAATGCTTGTAGATCCCTCCAGACACATACTATGTCTCCTTAAATGTGCTCTTCACATTTTTACCACTGAGAAAATGCTCAGTGGATTGAGTCAGTGTGCACAAGTGTTAATTGCGTTAAAAGTTTAACAGAATTAATTTAATCCCATTAGTTTGTTATTTTCAACAACCTTAATTTGGACATAATAACATTGTTGTTAAAGACAACACCAACACTTCCTGGTGAATCTATGGTGCGCTGGTTGCAAAGAAATGGGTACATTTGTGAAAATCGTCCCATTGCATGTATGAATATTATTACACCTGGTACACCATAGGTTATAATAGCTATAATAGCTAACTCTAATAGTTCACCTCCATGGAGGCTGCCATCTTACTCAGAGGTAAACAGCAGATTAACAGATTTCGTGCCGTTGAAATAGATCTACGTCTCCGGTTATCATTATGAAATATAGTTACGACTGATGCCTCTTACGTTGAGCTACGTCTCTCTACGTTGCTTACCGTCGCTGGTTTGATACGATCCCCATGCTAACAGCAGCGTGCAGCGACCGCATATTACATTGACGGACCATAATAAGGGACGGACCAACCGGAAACCGGAAGTGTGTGTCGCCAACTAACTTGTCCGTTGGGAAACATGGACCGAAATATGAAATATGACTTTTAGATGAAAATCGCAGGCACTGGCTACCTCAAAAAATATGAAAAAGGGCTGGCACTGGGTGTGTTAATAGCCATATCCTGTGCGCTAATATGAAATGTACCTCCGGAAACAGAAACTTGGCACTTTAAAATATGAGTTGAACATTGGAAAGTGCTGGCAGCAGCTAACTATTATTGAAAAAATGGAGCTTAGAGTCCTCCTGACCTCAAAGGTGTTCTTGGTCATGCCGGCCAGGCCGTAGTAGGACGTCCCGGTGGCGATGGAGCAGACGCACAGCTCACCGATCTCATCTGTCCGACACAATGACGGAACGCCCTCCGGTTTCACTACACACACCAGACCTATGGAGGGAGAGAGAGAGAGAGAGAGAGAGAGAGAGAGAGAGAGGAGTTAACATTTTAAACTGTATCCCTCATATTAAGTCATAAATTTAACATGAGATCCTGTTAACCCATTTTGTCCTGACTAGAATCTAGTTTCTGGTGAATTTCTGGCACCAGATTCTAGTTTCCGCCGCTACATTCTATTTTTGACGCTAGATCCTAGTTCCTGGTGCTAGACTCTAGTTTCCAATGCTAGATTATAGGTCCCGACACTATAGATTCTAGTTTTTTTCGTGCTAGATTCTAGTTTCCAATGCTAGAATTTAGTTTTTTTGGCACTAGATTCTAGTTTCTGACAATGGATTTTAGTTTTTCTGGGGGGAAAAAATTATGTTCCTATGTGTCAGTGATGCTCAACATATTTCATGCCATGGACCATCAGAATGATCTATATTACCGGTATATCTGAAAACATGTTCTAGGGATCCCCCAGAAGCAAAGATTTGAGTTAGAAATGTTTGCTTCGGAAATAACATATATTCATAGATTTGCACCACGTTTTCACGATTTTTCAAAAATAGCAGAGATACAAGCTCATAGCGCGCCACTCAGCGGCGCGCTATGAGCTTGTAGGTCTGCTATTTTTCAATATTTAAAACATAATGCTGAAAACCCATTATTCTTTTCTGCACAGAGGGTTTAGGCAGTGGTTTATCCCAAGGGCTACTATACTGTAGGGCACGAGTAGACCACAAGACAATACTGTACGTGTAAAAACTGCCTTACTTTGGACACATTATACCGGTAAATCTGAAGGTTTTTTTGTACATAACATTTAAGGAAAAAGAAATACAGTGTACCGAAGTATGGAGGGTAGAGTGTGCAGCCAGGGACACATTTAGTTTTTATTTGTACCTGCCTGGTATAAATAAAAACATGTATGACATTAAAACATGTCACACATGACACATGTAGTAAATGGCTTCAGCCACCAGAGGGCGCAGCAATACAGTTTTAACCTCAAACTAGTGTTCTGGACATGCTGCAAAATGTGATGTTTTGTTAATGGTTTTATATTATGCATGAACAATAACACATTCTGAGGTGGGGGTCCGTGGGACAATACGTGTCCTTTTTGGGGGATCTTTGGCAGTACTGATTAGGGGTGTGCCAATGTATCGATTTCACAATATATCCTTATATGTCCTTGGGAAGAAATAGCATGAAAACCTCCAACATAGAACGATAGGTTTATCAGAAAACTGGAATGATTTAGAAGCGCTTGAACTGCCTTTTCCATACTATTTCCACATCTACAAGCTCACATCACGTCACACCGTGACAAGCAGCTGTTGCTGTAACTTGTAGATCTGCTATTTTCAGGGCATTTTGTTCAAAGTGTCCTCTTGGGGAATGTAACTCATGCCTCTATAAACAAACTGTGCATGGCTAATAGAACACAGTTGCGACATTGAGGGGGCAGAAGACTGGCTGGTCACGTGGTTCATCAGGGGTTGACACTAAGGTCTCTGAAGCACTTGCCCATCGGGCAAGTGCAAGTCAGGTTCTACTTGCCCTCAGGTCATGGTCACTTGCCCCCCTAAAAATATATTCTAAATTTTGCATTTAAGTTTACATCCTACTTGGGTGCTTTAAACCAGGGGTTTTCAACAGGCGATCCGAAGACCACCAGTGGTCCCTGAGAGGGTTCCAGGTGGTCCCCAGCTAAGTTGGTTAACCAGATGTAACTCTGGAGAACGTAAAAATGAAACCAAATGGACCCTTGCGGGTCCATTTGGTTTCATTTTTACACTCTCAAGTTAAAATTCATCATCTAAATTAGCCCATAGTGGTCACAGACCCAGTGGTCCCTGACCCCAGCAAAATGATAGTTTGGAACCAAATGGACCTGGGAGAGAGATAGGTAGAGATAGCTAGAAAGCAGGGAAAGACACAGAGGCAGAGTGCAATGACCGCCTTCAAGACAAATTTATCTGTTGTGTTATAGTGCACTAAGTTGCACACTTGCCCGATCGGGAAACCAGGTAGCAGTCTTCACTTTCCCCACCATTTTTTTTTACTTGCCCTGGGCAAGCAGGCAAGTGTTAGTGTCAAGCCCTGTTCATGTATTCGCGTAAGCCCATAGATTCCAATGCATATTCCCATATGCATACAGTATGTTCCCCCAGTTGTCCCCTTTCGTTGTCCTCATTCAAATCTATGTAGAAGAGCGGGCACCGTCATGTGTCCGTTTATCTCCAGCAAGTGCGTGTTATTATTAGAATAGTTTCACAACAACACAAGGTCCGTTCTCCAGTTTCACTCCACACTCAGTGGAGAACAATAGACATTCCAGCGGCCAATCGCAATCCGTACATGCAAATATCAGAGCTACAGCTCTCCAATCCCAAAAGAGAATTACAGTAACCAAAAATAAACTGCCTACTTTGACTTATACATGTATACATTAAACATTTCCAAATCAACAATCTGTTGGAATGAAAACCTCCTTCAACATTGGAAAAAACGAAAATAAGACCTTTCTTGTCTTGTTTTTTTTTGGGCATATTATAAATGTGTAAGACCAATACTACAGCCGAGCCCCCTTCTTCTTCCACTAACATGAAGAAGAAAACTGACTGCAAACCACACTGCACTGACTGCATATAAACAGATCAAGGTTTCTACAAAAGGCACTCACCAGAAATAGCACAACGTCTACACAGGTATATATACTGTATATACAGTATATATCACATCATCTGTATTGGTAAATGCCCTCCATGCCACATGCCGTAAATCTTTCTGCATAATGCAACCAACCCTCCCCTGCGGCAACCAAAATAATGTAAGCCACATGTGTCAAACTCAAGGCCCGGGGGCTAAATCAGGCCTGTGAATGAATTATCTTTGGCCCGAAGGATGACAATGAATTAGTATTAGAACTGGCCCTCTGGTATATTGCACACACCATGATAAGAAATTAATGCAACCAATTGTTTTACTTCCTCAACTCAGTCTCATTTACTTTCTCAATTAACTATGAAAGCAGCAC
>CM076982.1:7143890-7168890 GCA_039105355.1 Benthosema pterotum
AGCTCAGGTTGATGTCCTTCTGGTCCTTGTGGGCCACCAGGGCCCAGTGCATGTCTCTGGACTTCACACACGCTACCTTGGCTAGAGCGGAGAGAGAGAGACAGCAGACATTAGCATTTAATCCATCTGATGGACAGGAGAATGGAGTGATGGAGTGTGTGTGTCAGGGGTGGTGAAGTCGCACCCATATCATTTTCGGTTACAGGACTTTTATTAGGCAAGTAAACATCAATAATAGCATTAGTTGTTGTTGAAGTAGCAACAGACACGCAGCATGCATAAAGCTAAAGGTCTGACTCAGAGACTTTTCTGTTTTCAATGATAAAATGCTGTTGGTTTAGTGGTGACACAGCTGTAGTTAGTTAGTAGCAGTAGCAGTAGTGTATCAAATCAGTTGAAATATAAGCACTTTAATTTGAAATATATTGGGTTGTTTCACATGCCATCATGTCTGATGTCTGATGGGGCAGTCTGTGCATTTAGGCCCATGCCCATGCCTAGATCTGCCCCTGGTGTGTGTGTGTGTGTGTGTGTGTGTGTGTGTGTGTGTGTGTGTGTGTGTGTGTGTGTGTGTGTGTGTGTGTGTGTGTGTGTGTGTGTGTGTATATGTGTGTGTCAGACCTACCTTTGAACTGGCACACCTTCTGGATCCAGGACAAAGGGTTGACCTTCATCAAGGAGTACGGCACACTGATGACGTGCATCATGTTCATCACGCTCTGCACTGTGCACACACACACACGCACACGCACGCACACGCACGCACACGCACGCACACGCACACACACACACACACACACACACACACACACACGCGCACACACACACACACACACAGGCCATTAACCTTCAACCTGTGACTGAATGTTTCCAATCAATCCAATCAATGGGTCTCTGCGGGGCGGACAGCTCATAATAGACCAGAAACAACAGATGAGACTGAACCCTAGCGCTCTCTGATAAGGCAGTGTGAACAGTACAGGTGGACCCCCCCTAACCCCCCCAATCCCCAGAGGACAATCACCACTTCCTTCCTACCCTTGTGTTTACCCTAACACACAAATGACTGTGTTACAGTGCAACGGAAGTGCTCAAAGGCCCTGATATATTAGTAATATGTTGATCAATATCAACTAACAATGTAAACATCAACGGGCAACATCATGAGACATATGGCAACAGGCAACACCTCCCATTAAATGGGAATTACACCCATTTTACTCTTTTTTTCCAGAGAGTGTAGAAATGTGAACCAAAAAAAAGTAAATCAAAACAGTATCAAATGGCAAAATCAGTGACTGAAATGCAGTATAAATAGTGAGCCCAGGTATGAAAAAGGTTGAAAACTACTGAGTGGTGAAAACTCTTCACCTGAACTCACTACACTCCGGAGTATGTTTGAGTCTATAGACTGGCCAAGAAGGCAGGCAAGATCATGGGTATGTCTACACCCCTCCATCAACCCCCAGGTCATCCCTGAGCAGACCAGTGTTGGGCAGGTTAAAAATGTGGGTCTTACCGTCAGAATGCCGTGCCAAAGACCCACGTCCTTCTTAAAGTCTAGAACATTCACTATGGTCTCCGCTGGATGGAGAGAGAGAGAAACAGAGTTAGGATAGAATCATTACGTTGGGGTCTTCAGTGTGTGTGTGTGTGTGTGTGCGTGTGTGTGTCCTACCCTCTGTGTAGCTACAGGACTGTGTGAGAGCCTGACAGTGTGTGAGCAGAGCGATCCTCATCACAGTGACTCCAAGGACACTGCCGTCCTTACACGTCTTATACTGAGGAGAGAGAGAGAGAGAGAGAGAGAGAGAGAGAGAGAGAGAGAGAGAGAGAGAGAGAGAGAGAGAGAGAGAGAGAGAGAGAGAGAGAGACAGAGAGAGACAGAGAGAGAGAGAGAGAGAGAGAGAGAGAGAGAGAGAGAGAGAGAGAGAGAGAGAGAGAGAGAGAGAGAGAGAGAGAGAGAGAGAGAGAGAGAGAGAGAGACAGAGAGAGACAGAGAGAGACAGAGAGAGACAGAGAGAGACAGAGAGAGAGAGAGACAGAGAGAGACAGAGAGAGACAGAGAGAGACAGAGAGAGACAGACAGAGAGGGAGAGAGAGAGAGAGAGAGAGAGAGAGAGGGAGAGAGAGACAGAGAAATAAATTTCAAGAATAGCAGATTCTCATAGCTTGCCACCGAGTGGAACTATGAGTTTTTCATCACAATTTCCCATCATCCACTTTATTCAATGTCCTACAGTAAATACCTCTATGTATGCGGTGTCATTGTTTGCATCTTTGATGTGGGGGAACCAGTCTCGGGGAGGTTTAGAGAGGTGCTTGGACTCCGTCACAAACCACAGCAGCTTGGGCCAGCCTGGACACACACAGAGACACACAGACACACGTTCATGTATTCATAAAGGACAGCTATACACACTTCTTGGGATCAGTTCATTAGGTTTTCAGAAAGCTAACAATGGGCTACACCAGGGTTAGGCAACCTTAGACACGGGTGCCAACGTCGGCAATTCAGATAGTATCACTAGCACACTGGTATCATGTGTTTCAGGGGTTGACACTAAGGTCTCGGAGACACTTGCCCATTGGGCAAGTGCAAGTCAGGTTCTACTTGCCCTCAGCTCATGGTCACTTGCCCCCCCAAAATATATTGTAAATTTTGCAGATGTAACTCTCGAGAACGTAAAAATGAAACCAAATGGACCCTTGCGGGTCCATTTGGTTTCATTTTTACACTCTCAAGAGTTAAAATTAATCATCTTAATTAGCCCAGGTCTACACAACTAGAAGATTAGG
Organism: Benthosema pterotum; assembly: GCA_039105355.1. Lineage (NCBI taxonomy): Eukaryota > Metazoa > Chordata > Actinopteri > Myctophiformes > Myctophidae > Benthosema > Benthosema pterotum. The sequence goes on from CM076982.1 coordinate 7,146,690, forward strand.
TAATTTTGATGTGTATGTTAATTTGCCTGTTTTGTTTCCCAAACCCAGCCTGGAATTGTGGATAGCTAGAAAGCAGGGAAAGACACAGAGGCAGAGTGCAATGACTGCCTTCAAGACAAATTTATCTTGTGTTGTGTTATAGTGCACTAAGTCGCACACTTGCCCAATCGGGCAACCAGGTAGCAGTCTTCACTTGCCCCACCATTTTTTTTTACTTGCCCCGAGCAAGTGGGCAAGTGTTAGTGTCAAGCATTGTGTTTAGTAATATAGGTTTAGTAACGTAATGTAATGTCATTCCACTAGTTGAGAAACTGAACTGAATCACCTGGTGACTGACCTATGATACAATCCATGCGGTAATTTAATGACATTTGATTCCAAGAAATTATCCAGAAAAAGGTGAGTTACAAGCCAAGAGGGGGAAGAGGACGGAATTGTGTGGTTGAGTCGTTATTACTAGGACGTTGTTAGTAGTCAGTGGACTATTGGTTTAACAGTGTATGTATCATGCGGGTACTTGTACTAGTGATGAGTAGCGTAGTGTTACAAAAGCACTAATCTTAGCCCACATCTTCACCAAACACAACACACCAGTGGTCCCCACGTTGATTCTGTGTCAGGGTGGTGGTCCCTTGTTCACAATCGTTTGAAAACCGCTGTTCTAAGGTACTGTACAACAGTGTGGTTACTCTGACTGTAACATGGCAATAGTGTGGTTGCTCTGACTGTAATAGCGTGTCATTAGCAGGGGTGCACATAAGTGGTGCTACGGTGCTCAGGAGCACCAAAAATCCCACAATGAGCTCCCAATCCAGGGGTGGAAAGCTCCTTTGAGCACCACACAGCTAGGGCTCATAATGACTGCCTGACTGGGCCAGTAAAAAAAATGAAATAATTCTAACTAAAGTCTAAAATACTACTAGTATTTGAATGGATGTAGAGTGCAGGTAGTAGTGCTACTACTAGGCTAGCCACTATTGCAACACCCAAACTATCGCCCTGTACTGTAATATTGTACATTGATCAGGTTGTACGGAGTGGAAAAAAGGGGTCCCAGGGCCCAGCGATGGTCACCGCATTTTGGGAGCACCAAGTAACATCTCCAGGTGCTCCTCTGAGTACTGGACCAAAATAGTTATGTACACCCCTGGTCATTAGTGTGGTTGTTCCAACTGTAACATGTCATTAGTGCGGTTGCTCTGACTGTAACAACATGTCATTAGTGCGGTTGCTCTGACTGTAACAACATGTCATTAGAGCGGTTGCTCTGACTGTAACAACATGTCATTAGAGCGGTTGCTCTGACTGTAACAACACGTCATTAGTGTGGTTGCTCTGACTGTAACAACATGTCATTAGTGCGGTTGCTCTGACTGTAACAATATGTCATTAGTGCGGTTGCTGTGACTGTAACAATATGTCATTAGAGCGGTTGCTGTGACTGTAACAATATGTCATTAGTGCGGTTGCTGTGACTGTAACAATATGTCATTAGAGCGGTTGCTGTGACTGTAACAACATGTCATTAGTGCGGTTGCTGTGACTGTAACAATATGTCATTAGAGCGGTTGCTGTGACTGTAACAACATGTCATTAGTGTGGTTGCTGTGACTGTAACAATATGTCATTAGTGCGGTTGCTGTGACTGTAACAACATGTCATTAGTGTGGTTGTTCCAACTGTAACATGTCATTAGTGTGGTTGCTCTGACTGTAACAACATGTCATTAGTGCGGTTGCTGTGACTGTAACAATATGTCATTAGTGCGGTTGCTGTGACTGTAACAATATGTCATTAGTGTGGTTGCTCTGACTGTAACAATATGTCATTAGTGTGGTTGTTCCAACTGTAACATGTCATTAGTGCGGTTGCTCTGACTGTAACAATATGTCATTAGTGCGGTTACTCTGACCTCTGAACTGCGGTATCTCTCCGGTGGCGCTCTTGGGCAGGCCCCTGTGACAGGCGTCGCTGGTCAGCGCCACGGTGACTCCACAGCTGCCCAATAGGAAGCCGATCTGCTGACTGCCGGCGTCCTATAGGCCAAGAAGACATGATTAGAACACATGTATGGACTTTTCTCTCATTATTATCCACTTGTTTTTCCTAACGGTCAGGAGGACCAGGACAAATCAGTGAAGTCCTGATTGTGGCCAGATTAAAGCAACACTAGTCAAATCTGGCCCAGAATATCATCACCTGATTTCTACAAACACAAATTCTGGATGAATCAGAGAGTCAGATTGAGGCCAGACCAACTTGACCCTTAGTGTCCTGAACGCGTTTTGGTGTTTTATCTGTTGAAAAATAGCAGATCAACAAGCTCATGTCGCGCCACTGAGTGGCGCGACATGAGCTTGTTGTTCTGCTATTTTTGAAAAATTGTGAAAATATGCTGCAAATCTCTGAATGCATTATTTTGGAAGCAAACATTTTATCTCAATTTTTCGCTTCTGGGGAACCCCGAGAGCAACATGTTTTCAGATGTGGGTCTGCAGCCAAATATGGATAATTCTGGTGGTCCTTGGCTAGAAATATGTTAGCATCACTGACACAGGAGCACAGATTTTTCAGAAAAACTAGAATCTAGTGTCAGAAACTATAGAATCTAGTGTCAAAAACTCGATTCTATCGTCAGAAAGTAGATTCTAGTGTCAAAAAGGAGATCCTAGAAATCAGAATCAGAAACTATCATTTAGTGTCAATAACTAGAATCTAGTGTCGGAAACTACTGTAGAATCTAGCGTCAAAAGCTAGAATGTTGCTGCTGCTATAATCTGGTGTAAGGAACTACTGTATGATTTGGTGTCAGAAACTCGAATCGAGGGTCAGGACACAATGGGTTAAATCAATCATAACTCGTCAGATGTGGTCCAGAATAATCTTTATTATTTCAACTGGTGAAGTTGTTCTGAAAATGATGTAAAATACGTCCCCGTATGGGCCTTGATCTGGCCCAGTCCTGAACATCACCACAGTCACTGGAGGACGTCAGAACAATGTCTTCATGACGACATTCAGCTTGCTGGGTAAGAAGCTTACCTCCGCTTCACTTGTGTGAGCTAAAATACACTTACACCCTCGTTTTTGTATTCTTGCGTTTGTTTTACTGAGAATAGAAATAAGTTCTGGGCATAGTTGAAATGGGGTAAACTTTAGGAAGGATTGGGAACTGTTTTGCTGGATAGTTGGTAACCAAATGGACTCTCGTGAATCTTTCAAAAGAAACCAAAAATGAAACCAAATGTCTCTTAAGGCACCATCTGGTTTCATATCACGCTCTCAAGAGTTCAATAATTGTTAAACATCTGCATTATATACTGTAGCTCTCAAGATGTCTACAATATTAGAGAATACGTAGAATAAGGTGACAAATACAAGATAGCTGGATGGATGGATGGATGGATGGATGGATGGATGGATGGATGGATGGGGGGCAGTGGCTCAGGGGTAGAGTCACCAGATGGTACGATCCGGGGTGTCCTTGAGCAAGACACTGAACCCCTAATTGCTCCTGATGTACTAGTAGGTTTCCACTGCCGTCAGTGTATGAATGTGTCTGTGAATAGATGAATGTGATGCACAATGTACAATGTAAAGCACCTTGGATGAAGGTTCTATATAAATGCACCATTTGATGGATGGATGTAGAATTGTTACTTTGATCAATGATTGCCTTTTCTTCATCTATAATTGCACCACGTCTGTACGTCTGTAATGCATATTAACTCAAGAATAATGAACACTTTTAAGCCGAGCTGGAAAGGAAAATTAGCATCTCCATGAAGCTTGTCAGCATACCGAAGCATAGGGTACTCTAAAAGATGGCTGTGTTGCAACCACTAGGCCATGTTATCGGCTGAAAACTTCAACACAGCCATCTTTTTAGAGTACTTTGTGCTTCGGTATGTTGACAAGCTTGATGGGGATGCTAATTTTCCTTTCCAGCTCGATTTGGCACCTGCCCACAGAGCTAAAACTACTAGTAGCTGCTGCACTGACCATGGCATTACTGCACTTAACTGACCTGCCAACTGACCTTAACCCAACAGAGAATCTGGGTTGTATTGTCAAGAGGAAGGTGTGAGACATAAGACTGAAAAATACAAATTCATTTATGGCTGTTATTGAAGCAAAACTGGGCTTCCATAACACCTCAACAGTGCCACAGGATGATCACCTCCATGCCCCGCCCCATTAATGAAATAATTTGTTCTAAAGTAGCCCAGACCAAGTATTAACTGCATACATTCATATACTTTTCAGATAGTCAACATTTCTTGTTTAAAACACATTTTTTTTTTAGTTGGTTCATAAAATATTCTAATTTTTTGAAATCCTGATTTGGTGGGTTTTATGAGCTGGAAGCCAAAATTGTGTAAAAATAAACAAATAAATACTTGAAATCATTTACAATATGAGCACTGGATCTATAATTAATCTCTATAATTATAATTAATGATCTATAAGTAACTCTTGAGTAGTCTTGGGCAATATACCGGTATTACCGTTTATCGCGATATTGGAAATCAATACCGAGTAATATCGTTGGGTCTATAAAAAATATCGAATACCGAATATCGTCAAATACCTTATTATATAACATTATACTGTATTCCAGTGGTTTTCAACCAGTGGTCCGGGGACCATCAGTGGTCCTTGAGAGGATTCAAGGTGGTTCCCAGTTAAGTTGTTTAACCAGATGTAACTCTTGAGAGCGTAAAAATGAAACCAAATGGACCCGCAAGGGTCCATTTGGTTTCATTTTTACGCTCTCAAGAGTTAAAATATTCATCATGTGAATTAGCCCCAAGTCTTGAACAGCAGAGCGCTCAGTTTCTGACCCCTCAATGTGGCAATTCTGAGAACTAGGTGACTGTTCTCATCTAGTGGTCAATACCGGTAATATCGAATATCGAGCTAATTAACACGTTATCAATACCGATATTAAAAAATCAATACCGCCCAAGACTAGTCTTGAGAGTGTAAAAATGAAACCAAATGGACCTGCAAAGGTCCATTTGGTTACTGTATTGGTTACTGTACTGTACAGCAGGGGTAGGCAACCTTTTTGACATGAAGTGCCATGATTTTTTTTCCTTGACACTCCCGAGTGCCACAGTAAAAAAAATGACTATAAATTCCCTTATAGTCAATAAATGGTGCATTTTCACGGTCATCACATATTCAATGGCCATTTAGGCCTACTGCAGTTATGTCATTATATTATAAGGCCATATTTTATTTCTTATTAGAACAGGCAGACTGGTAGATATTTTTCTATCACAATAGATTGATCAATCAGACTTAAGGTGACCAAAACATCTGAGGGGCAGAAGTATTACTTGAGAGGGACATTTAATTGCAGGGTAGCAACACATTATGGTGGGTATTAAAAATGCCTCATGTCATATATGTCCATACATAGTCTTAAAAGTGCCCAGACATCATTTTGTTATTTATTCATGTTAGTATGTATTTCTCCTGTTATTTTAACAGGCTTAAAACCCATCTAGCATGAAAAGAGAAAGTGAGAAAACTTTAGAATAGAAAACATAAGGGGGGCAATTGACCACTGTAGTCCGTCAGTCAAAATGTGGGACAGGGTCTCAATTTGTGGGATTGAAAAGTCTTTTAAATGAGAGACTGTCCCATGCAAAGAAGGACTTCTGGTCACCCTGTGACTGTCCCACAGAAACGGGGACATCTGGTCACCCTCAAACTACCCCGCTTCGAGACACACACACACACACACACACACACACACACACACACACACACACACACACACACACACACACACACACACACACACACACACACACACACACACACACACACACACACACACACACACACACACACACACACACACACACACACACACACACGAAGCAGCAGCACACACAAGCTACAAGCTAGCCTCATTGCTAATAATATTCAACAGGCAGGGAGAGGGAGGCTTAAGTGAAGCCATACACCAGTCGAAACGCAATAATTTCAGCGTGGATATTGTTTGGTTAGGTGGACATGACGGGGGGTCCGCGGGATAGACGACATGCGTTGGCCAGCAACCAGCCAGCTACCGACGCGACTTTTACTGTTTGGGAGCAAAACAACTTCTCCACTGTTCCGTGCACGTGCACTGACAGAGCAGAGGCACTGCAGACGCACTGATTGGGCAGCGCGCAGCACAGAAGTGTCAACACTGGATCAGAGTCGCTCCGGTTGAATATTGATTAAATTAATGAATAATCGCGGCGATTTGCTAATGACATGGTTTCAAATCGCAATTTCGGTTTGAAGCCTTAGTGCAGATAACTTTATTTTATAACCTGCACATTCAAGAGAAATGCACTTATTTTATTACCAAAGGGGGGGAAAAAGTCTTCCAGAATCTGGCCGCGTGCCAGCCAATACCACCCGGCGTGCCATCGTTGGCACGCGTGCCCTAGGTTGCCGACGCCTGCTGTACAGTAACAACAGGGTTTTTGCTTCCTGCACTAAAGGCATTTATTGCAGTAGTGAACTAGTGATCACTTTGTGTAGGGATGCCTCGATGACACTTTTTCCAATGCGATTCGATTTCGATAAATCAGTGCCAAAAGCGATTCAATTTTCGATAAATTTCGATTTCGATTTAATTTCTATTTCGATTCGATATCGATCCAGCACATTTAATTCTGTATGATGTTGCATATCTGGCATATCTTTTTCTTTCAGGCCCAAGATGGTACAAATGGAACCAAATGGACCCACTAGAGTCTATTTGGTTCACATTTGTATCTTCTCAGGAAAATTTAGAAAATTGGTGGAATTCCCCTTTAACATTTTTCTTTTTTCTGGTAGTGTCTGTTCACTGCACTAAGAACTGAGTGGACCACCACACACACACACACACACACACACACACACACACACACACACACACACACACACACACACACACACACACACACACACACACACACACACACACACACACACACACACACACACACACACACTGCAAAACTGCAAGTTGCAATACTGTCCAAAGCTAAGAGTCCAGAGTTAAATTTCACTCATTCTGCCTGGAGAATACAATGCTACCGTTGGTAGCATAGCCTAATAACAGACAGGCAGGCAGACAGAGAGAAACAGACACTCACACACACGCAGGCAGGCAGAGAGAGACAGGCACACACATACAGGCAGGTAGACAGGCGAGCATACAAAGCGAGACACATGGACAAGCGTGCGCGCGCACACACACACACACACACAATGCCGGCGCGTTATTCCACAACCACCACCACAAAACGGTCCATGGAACGGTAGAACTATCACCACCACTATTCCAAACTTCTCTTTCCCCCACCCCCTCCCTAGTCCCGACACGACACCTCCGTGGAGTCGCTGTCGCTGTCTGGCCGTATTTCTAAAGTGAAATACGTCCGACATGACTGCTTGATGGGTGCTTTGCGAACTTGCTAAGTTGCTAACTAGCAACAACAACAGCTCTGCCCTCTGGCTCTGCCCAGAGGTAGAGCTGTTGTGCAAACTCTGTTCACTTCATGGGGTCAGCCCAATGGCGGCTAATCTACATAGACTTCTATTGAATTGGGAAAACTCACCAGAATTGCGTTGACCAAAAAAAATAGTCCATAGGCTGCCTTGTGGTAGAAATAAAAAATATAAAGACCTACACAACCAGTCAATCATCATGCCAGCCTAATCAACTCATCAAATCATCAAAGTCCTCCTCGTTTATGAATTTAGTCTTGCGCTCCCGGGTGTTTGCATTCACGAAGACCAACAACAACTAACTGGCTATGCTCGTTCCTCACGTCATGCTTCCGTAGATCCAAGCTTCCAAAGACCTGGCGCCGTGCCTCTGTCATAGCCTTGCCAAAGCCGAACAAACCCGCCGAAGACCCAAAGTCCTATAGGCCCATCTCTCTGCTCAGTGTCCCATACAAGATCCTGGAGAGGCTGATCCACAGTCGCATCGAGCCAGTGGTGGACCCCGACCCCCGAGGATTTTAGAGTGTCCTTGTAGCGCTTTTTAGGACCACCTTGTACTCGCTTGCCACTCTTCAGTTCGCCAAAGAAGACTTGTTTTGGCAATCTTGTACAGGGCATTCTGGTCACATGGCCAGTCTATCTCAGCTGAGCTGTTGCAAGTAGGGTGGGGATGCTTTGCAGATTTTCCTTGCTGAGAACGTCAGTGTCAGGAATTCTGTCCTGCCATTTGATCCTCAGCAGTTTTCTTTGGCAGCTCAGATGGAAATGGTTGAGTTTTCTGGCATGACGCTGGTAGACTGTCCAGGTTTCACACCCATACAAAAGAGTTGGTAGCACAACAGCCTGGTAAACCTTAAGTTTTGTCTCCTGCCTGATTCCACTTCTTGCCCACACCGAGTCACGTAGACGTCCAAAGGCTGCACTCGCCTTGCCGATCCTGATGTTAACTTCCTCATCTATGTGTACAGCACGAGACAAGGTACTTCCCAGGTAGGTAAACCTGTCAACTGATGAGAGCTTTTGACTGTTCACATGGATCGTGGGCTCAGTATAAGGTTTTCCTGGAGCAGGTTGGTAGAGGACTTCAGTCTTCTTTATGCTGATTGTTAGGCCAAAGTTGTTGCAGGCTGAAGAGAAATGGTCCATACTGGCCTGCAGTTCTTCATTTGAACTGGCAACCAGAGCACAGTCATCGGCAAACAATAGTTCACGGACTCTGACATTTTCCACCTTGGTTTTAGCTTGCAGCCTTCGCAGGTTGAATAGGCCTCCATCAAGATGGGAAAACTCACCAGAATTGCGTTGACCAAAAAAAATAGTCCATAGGCTGCATTGTGGTAGAAATAAAAAATATAAAGACCTACACAACCAGTCAATCATCATGCCAGCCTAATGATCAAAGTCCTCCTCGTTTATGAATTTAGTCTTGCGCTCCCGGGTGTTTGCATTCACGAAGACCAACAACAACTAATCCAAGCTTCCAAAGACCTGGCGCCGTGCCTCTGTCATAGCCTTGCCAAAGCCGAACAAACCCGCCGAAGACCCAAAGTCCTATAGGCCCATCTCTCTGCTCAGTGTCCCATACAAGATCCTGGAGAAGCTGATCCACAGTCGCATCGAGCCAGTGGTGGACCCCCAACTTCCACCAGAACAAGCTGGCTTTCGCCGAGGCAGGTCTACCGTGGACCAGGTAACACTACTCACACAGGACATCGAAGACAGCTTTCAGGACAACGAGAAGGCTGGAGTAGTGTTCCTGGACCTGACAGCCGCCTATGACACTGTGTGGCATCGTGGCTTACATCTAAAACTGTTAAGGACAATCCCGGATCGGCACATGGTCAGATTCATCATGGAGATGTTGTCAAACCGCAGTTTTGTCCTGCAGACCAGCGATGGCCAGACCAGTAGGCTAAGGAGGCTAAAGAATGACGTCCCTCAAGGTTCTGTCCTCTCACCAATGTTGTTCAACATTTACATCCAGGACCTGCCGGCCACATCTCCAGTTGAGCATAGGGAAAACAGTCTCTGCAGCTTACCACCTCAACAATCGGGAGGCAAAGAAGGAGCTGGAGGTGCATGTTGGCAACACTGAGGATGAGGATGCGTTCAAGGAGTTAAACAGATGTTTCACCACGGCAGAGCGCAACTATGATGTGGGGAACAGGGAGCTGTTGGCTGTGAAGCTCGCTTTGGAGCTTCACAGCCGAGCTAAAGAGGATCTCCATCTAACTGGCTGGCGTTGTGGATCCACAGGGGTATCGGGCCGAGAGCGGCGCTGGCTCTGTAAGCCAACATCTTCAGTTTAGGATACATGCATAACTTCAGCACTTCACCACCTGGAATGCTAACTCCTCCAATAAAAATCACTACTTGGCCCATTACAAAACAGTTTTTGTGGCCAAAATGTGGAAAGAAGTTGGGGTTGAAAGCGGGGTGAAATGATTGTTGGACTTGACGCCACCGTTGTGAAACTAGATTAAATTTCCATAACAGACTGGTCTGATCTCTCTTGGGCAGTCCACCATGGACGTACAGCTCTCCATTGTAAACAAAGGCGGCATGGGACGACCGTCCAATTGGTCTTTGGGCTTGTTGGTTTGCTGCGTTGATGAATGCCCATTGATTGGTCAGCGTGTCAAAGGTTCGGAGTTGATCGATCGGGTCGTCAGATTGAGCTCCGTCTCCCCCAAAAACATAAATTGTATTGTTTATCACTGTTAGTGTATGACACGATGATTCAACTCCAGAGGCGGTAAGCTCAGTCCAGCCCATTGTAGTTAAATTCAACCTGTAAAAGTCATCAATGGCGTCACAATTTTCGCCTACTCCGCCATGAATATACATCCTATCTGGATTTGGAAGAACACAGGCTGAGTGGCGCATTCTAGGAGTTGGACGTGGGCCAGTACTCCATTGTCTTCGCCAAGTGGTCAGGTCACACGTGTAAAGATGATTTACAAGCTGAAGTTGGCGATTCCGGCGGCCTTCGTTCCCTCCAAAAAGGTACAGTGTTGTTTGTAGAGAGTTACTAACAACTGTGAATGCTTCTCTTACCAGTACGATTCCACTCATAGGAAACCAGGACCATGAACATGCGTTCGGGAAATACCTAAACACGGCACAGTCTTCCGCGCCTATTGGACCAAATTCACCAAAACAAAGGATGTCGTTGTGAATCTGAACACAGGCGTGAATGAGGTATGACAACTGAGCAGCCGGGTTAGCTCCGGTAAGTAACCTCACCAATCTTTCCAGACTGTCGAATCTTAACTGGCACATCCACACTACCCTCATAATGACTTGAGTGCTTTGCCTGTATTATGAATTGTCTGTCTCTGCCAATACAGCTCTTAACTGTACATCTGACGAGTGTTCCATAGTAAACGCCTTTTATGTACTAGATACGCATCACGATGACGTTTCAACTCCATGACCACGACAATGCCCAAACTCGGATATTCAAATGGATATTCAAATGGGTCCAAATGGACCCGCCAGGGTCCATTTGGTTTCATTTTTACGCTCTCAAGAGTTAAAATATTCATCATCTGAATCAGTCCAAGTCTACACAACTAGAAGATTAATGGTCATGGACAGAAGCAAAGGAAATCTTTAGTTTGGAGGGGCTAAAGTGAGCCATGTTTGAATTAGGGGTCATTTTAAAAGGGGTGTGGTGAAATGCTGTTGGTTTAGTGGTGCCACAACTGACTACGACCGTCCCGCCGTAGTTCTTCTAAAAGAAATGCTTGAGCTGGGCCTTGTCCATGTTGAGAGGGAGGTTGCCGACAAACAGCTGCTGCAGGGCGTACGTGGCTACCAGTGTTGTTGCCTCCGCCATGTTGTTATTGCCGTGGTGTGGGCCTGAGGATCTGCTCGTCCGCGCTCCTCACCTCCAGACGCCCTTCCGTATTCTCAGTCTTGGGCCTTTTCTCCATGGCTGACAAGCGCCCTTCGATCTTCAAGAGGTCCTTCTGCTCCACAACGAAAGATGCCCTTCGATCTTCCGGAGAACCCTTTGGTCTCCGGCCGGCCTCATTTCTTACCACTGTGATATCACTCACGGCTGCCGCAGGGAGTCATGGCTGCCAGGTCCCACCGGATGTCACATGGAAGTTCTGACAGCTCCAGGCCGTGCCCAATGACTGCCAGCTTGCTTAAGGTCTCAAGGCGAGGATTGAGGTCCAAGATGAAGGGTTAAGGCTTAGGGTCCTTCGTTTTAACCAAGATGATGGCAAGATCTCCCACCATGCAACAGGCTGCTTCAATTGTCGGAGGTGGGCGTCGCCCCTTGGGCCCGACCTCCTTCCAGGAGGACGACTCTAGGTTGTATTTCCACAGATCATTACGGTCGTTGCCTCCAAATATGTACAGCTCTCCTCTGTAGGCAAAAGCTGAATGATGGAAACGTCCTTCTGGAAGCTGTGCTGAAGGCCTGCTCAGCCAACAGCTGGTCACTGTGTCAAACACGCTAAGGGGGTCGCGATTGCACCCCATCCACCGTGCACCGCCCCCAAATACAAACATCTTCGTCCCGATGATGGTGGCGGTGTGTCCTGAAGTCGGGGGCGGCAGAGTTCCTCCGGGGTTGATCAAAGTCCAGACCATTGTGGTGGAGTCCAACCTGTAGGTGTCATTATGGGTTCTATAAGGTGGTGGTTCTTCGTGTCCACCATGCACATACATGACCTTCCCCAGGACAATTGCGGCCTCCCCAGATGTAGATGTCGTTGTCTCCCATTGGCACAGCTGTGTGACCATAGGTAGCCCAAGGGTTGTGTGACCGACAACCCTCGGGCTTGGGGGTCACCGTCCTCCAGCGCAGAGAGACCGTGTTGAAGATGTGCACAACCATCAGCCAGCGGGTTCTATACTCTCTCGCACCTCCAAAAGTGAACACCTTGTGCTTTGCGGCGACCGCAACACGACTGTGTGAATCCGTTTGGCATCCTTCGTTCAGATCTATCCAGTGGAACATCGCTTTGTATATATGTCAGGAAGGCTTCGCAAAGCCCGGTGTAGAATTAACAGACTCCAACATGACCAGATCAACATGTCCAGAGCTTCTATTGGTTTTGACGGCAGAAATGTGATGACAAAGTGACAACACCGGTCTTGGCCACACTTCCCGACACGTCATAAAGAGTGCAGTAATCGGTCCGCGGTAAGTCAGTCAGTCGGTCAGACCTCTGGGAATGTCACTGGGAACTGAGTCTGGCCAGTGCCTGCTTGAGTCAAATTTCGCTGACGTCACTTGTTGCGCAGTGCCGTTGTTTCTAATTTCTGACACCCAGCACATCCCCACCTCCAACAAAATCTTTAGGCACCGAATAACGAATCCTGTTAACGCCTGTGTTTTAGACGAAGCCTTCTCGATCGCAACATGAACTAAATGAATGTGCCTTCGTGGCACAGGTCTCTGCCAGGCCAGATCAGGTTGTGTCTCTGATGACATCGGGGCGAGCGTACGCGATCTGAGCGAACAAGTAGGCCATGGCCTACTCGTACGTGAGCGGAGCGAGCTAATATGATGACATCACCTATACCGGCCAATCGGGGGCGACCTAAACCGTGCACGGACGGACGGACGGTAAAACATATTCTCCACCACACTGGTGGAAACAATCAGGGACCGGGAAAGAAAGGTTTTGGTTTTGGAATGAAGATTGAACAACATATAGGCCATGGCCTTGTTGTGTGTGAGCAGAGAGAGTTAATATTCATGATTACCTATGAAGGTCTTTTACTTGCGTCACATTATGTCATCGTGCCAGTCAGCTCCCAGACAACATGCCTCCTCGATAAGATCGGGCTGATAAGCAGCCTCCTGGGAATTATCGCTTGATAACGGTAGAAGCGGGTGAGTGCACACAATGTGAGAAGGGTGGGTGCTGCCGGTGCTACAGCACCACCAGGGGATTTGGGTTGAAAATGTTTTCATGCGAGTTATACATTGAATAATCATTCTAAATCAATACATTATTTTATTTTTGGCACAATGTGTCTGTTGTTGTTGATCTAAATGGTTTTTTATTTTATTTAGTGCATTATGAATAATGTTAGTTTTTAACCCAAATTCCATGTCGGCAATATGTGGCGTATAGACGGAGATATGACATCTCTGTTCACTTCCATAATAGTACTACATGAAGCAAACAGAGGCTATAGACAGGGGTGCACATAAGTGGTGCTCCGGTGCTCAGGAGCACCAAAAATCCTACAATGAGCTGTCAATCCAGGGGTGGAAAGCTCCTTTGAACACCACACAGCTAGGGCTCATAATGACTGCCTGACTGGGCCAGTAAAAAAGCCTTGAAAATGAAATAATTCTGACCTCTAAGTCTAAAATACTACTAGTATTTTTAATGGATGTACGGTAGTATGCAGGTAGTAGTACTACTAGGCTACTATTGCAACGCCCAAACTACTGTAATACTGTACATTGATCGGGCTGTACGGAGTGGAAAAAAGGGGTCCCAGGGCCCAGCGATTCGGGTCGCTGCATTTTGGGAGCACCAAGTAACATCCCCAGGTGCTCCTCTGAGTACTGGACTAAAATAGTTATGTGCAGCCCTGGCTATAGATGTTACTGTACATACAGTCGACATGTTACACACATGACCTAAAATAGCTCTCATTTGCTTCAACCTCATTGAAAACAATGTATTTCCAACTCCAGTTTGTCCCTTTTCAGGCAGCATAAACATCAGCTTGATCGCTGTTTACTGCCCCTTCAATGTCGCAACTCTTCTACTAGATGGCTGTTGTATTGGTCATGCATTTCCGGTTTACTCCAAGTCCAGTATTTTAAAAATAAATTAAGTTCTTAGTTGTCGGTGCAAGAAACTAAACATCACGAACCGTCAACTCAAACCTCAAATACTGTTTTCAATTCAAACGTCAGTAATAGCATATCCAGGAAAACCTTCCAATTATACCCCTCTATTTTAAAGTGCATTATTTTTAAACACTATAACACTAAGTAACACCATTCACCACTATTTAAAAGTTCAAACTTTCTAGGGGCCTTGAAATGGATTTTCAGCAATGGATCACATTTTTGATGTGTAGATCTTGGTTTGAGCCGGTCATTTTGAAAGTAGCTCTCAAGTCAAAAAACTGTTGGCACCGCTGGCATACATAAATAGATAATCCTACTGTGTTTATTTGCCTTGACCAATTTATTCTAGTATGTTAATAATTATAATTATTATTATTATTATTATTATTATTATTATTATTGTTATGTTAATAATTATAATAATTAATAATTAATGTCGTGAAAGAGTAAAGGGTTAAGCCTCGACAGCAAAGTAGGCTAGTGGGGAGCTGGACTTTTGGACAGTCCTCATGTTGGGCTTGTGCTTTTGCCACCAGTGAAATTAGAGTTGTATGTGTGCAGTGTGAAACACTGTGCTTCCTCATCCAATGTACAGGTATGCATATTGTTTTGTGCACGCAAGCATAGAAATACAAAGCTCAGCGTGATTGCACTGTGTGCAAGTTGACGCATTGATACACACCACAGGCAGACATGTTGTCAAAACCGCAGACATGCATTATGATGGGAGATTTCTGCCCACATGCTCAATACTCACCGTGGTACACTTTAGAGACCATCAACGTTAGTTGTGGAAGTTGGTGTATTTACAGTCCCCAGCGAAACAATCTTGTTCTCACTAGCGTCTTGACTTGTTCACTCTTATTTTCAGAAAAGAAAAAAAAAAAAGATTTCAACAAACAAAGCAGTTCTATAAGTGTGCAAAGTGTCTACAATTACATCTTTTAAACCTTTACAACGGTTTTGCGAGCACAAAGGGAGAAATAAAATGTTTTTGCGGGGTATACATTTTCAGGAGCACCGCGCCACGATTGGCTGAAAAATGGCAACTTCCAGAAACTTCCAGGGGAAGTTAACAAAGCAGAAATCCCATCTTTCGATAGTCTCTCTGGGGTACCATGTCCTTTCATTTCACAGCACATATGTAAAGCCTTGAGATCAAAGCTACTCAATTCTAGTATATGCGTTAGCAGTGTATAGGAGCCTGGGTCAGGCAGGAGCAGTGCACAGCAGACCTATTGCTTGGCTTTGAGGCTTGCAGAAAGTGATGGTTGTTTTCGTTGTGCCATGTTGTTGTTTGATGTAGGGTCGTAACTACACTAGGGTCGACACCAACTTCACCCAATATTCCTCTCACACTCTGTTTCTCATAAACAGACAAAAGGGCGAAACACAGAGAAACACTATGTGTGCATGAGTGGAACATGGTGTGACGTACTTTGAACAAACTAGGAAAGGTGCAGGGTGACCCAGACCACAGGCATACGTGTGGTGGGTATACAAACCAGGGCCGGATCTAGGCATGGGCATGGGGCGGCAATGCCCCCCTAAATGCCCAATCTGCCCCACCAAACACCATGGCATGCAAAACAACCCAAGATATTTCATATTAAAGTGCTTATATTTAAAATGTTTGAAACACTACTATTACCTACCTACTACTGCTACTAACACTACTACTTCTACTAACTAACTACAATCACCACTAAACCAACAGCATTTCATCATTGAAAACAGAAAACTCTCTGAGTCAGACCTTTAGCTTTATGCATGCTGCGTGTCTGTTGCAACTTCAACAACAACTGATGTTATTATTGATGCTTTACTTGCCCAATAAAAGTCCTTTAAAGGTAGGGGAAGTGATTTCACTTTTGTCAGATATCACCCAAAAATATTTTTTTTCTGTTAAAATGCTCTATTATAAGGTGTGGAAACCATATATGGAGTTTCCCCCTCCCCCACGTTAGCAGAGGAGCTAATAAAAGTTCCCCAGGTCACCACCAATTCTCCTCCAATCAGGAGAGAGCAGCAGGTTCACATAGTGTAGCTACTTTTGGGGGCCCCTAGTGCACCAGGCTGGTACTACACCATGAATTTCAAATCACTTCCCCTACCTTTAAATGAAGCCGCCCCCATACCATTTTCTCCTGCCCTCCCAATTGGGAAATGGTACATCTGCCCCTGATACAAACTGGACTCAACTGTGGCCAAAGAATGATACGCCAAGAGAGCAGAAATGTACAAGCAAAGGCAGCTGAAGGAGATTAAAAGAGAATTCCACCCCAAAAGGATTTCTTAACTTTATTTTTTCAGTTAATTTATTTCCCCACAAAAATGGTATAGGCTACAGTCATTTAATTAACACTTTCACTTGGTTGAGCCATAAACCGTGCGCCACACCCTCACCTATTGAGAAAGCTGAATCACTGCTGAAAGTGTGGGTGTCAACACACTACTGACATGGTGGAGAGACAATATATAGCAAAAAAAAAAATGCATTTTGGAGCGATGGAAATAGGTGAATTTGATCCAACATCCATTAGCCCCATTCTAAGCTTATTTTGGGGTAGGAAAAACAGCCATTAAGGAGTGTATTCACAAAATAACAACTGGACTTCTTTCTTTTTGGAAATGAATCAACTGTAAATAAAGCCTTTTGGGGTGGAATTCTCCTTACAAGCGATTCCTGCTCTGAATGAGAATGAGGACCCCCAGTGAGGGTCCCTTTTCTAATCCAACTGCAAGATATTTCAGTGCTTATATTTAAAAATATTTGAAACACTACTGAAAATGGTATGGGTGCGGCTTCATCGCCCGTGGCGCGAAGCGGCACGGGCGATGACTCCCCCCTACCATTTTCCATACCATTTTCTTCTGCCCCCCCAATTGGGAAATGTTACATCCGCCCTTGCTGCAGAGTCAGGCATTCATGCTATTCTAAATAAGACTGTTCATTTGTGCATTCCAAAAACAGACTGATTGGAGTATACAGGACATTAGCTCTTGAAACAGGCCGCCATGCTGTTCATTAATGGAGCACATGCATGTGAAACCAGTGATTTGTCATTAAATTCAATGAACAATTGTGAGTATATTAAATAATTGGTCAAAAATAATCTCTACCAGCCAGTTTGCTTTTATCCAGCCATAAACGGACAAAGAATGCCCTCTAGTGGACGAGCAGCACAGGTACATCTGACCACTGTTATAGGGTGATCCTGCTGTACTTTTACTAGTACACACTACAGCAGAGGAGGGCAATTATTTTTCCCAAGGGGCCAAATGAAATGAATAAAATATTGTGGAGGGCCAAGACTAAAGGCTGAACTAAAGTCTGTGTGATATTAACTTAATTTTAAGAGTAAGACCAACCATTTTGACACCAGGGCCCTCATATATCTATATATATTTATATCTATATATATATATATCTATATCTATATATCTATATCTATATATCTATATCTATATATCTATCTCTATCTCTATCTCTATCTATCTCTATCTCTATCTCTATCTCTATATCTATCTCTATATCTACAGTGAGGAAAATAATTATTTGATCCCCTGATGATTTTGTAAGTTTTCATGATTAGAAAGAAATGAGCACTCTGTCATTTTTATGGTACTTTTATTTAAACAAATAGAGACAGAATATGAACAAAAATGTCCATTAGAAAATAATATTTAAAGGTTATAAATTAATTTGCGTTAGAGCTCGTGAAATAAGTATTTGATCCCTAAGCACAACCTGACTTAGTACTTGGTGGAAAAACCCTTGTTGGCAAGCACAGAAGTCAGACATTTCTTGTAGTTGGTCACCAAGTTTGTGCACATCTCAGGCGGGATTTTGGCCCACTCCTGTTTAGATATCCTCCCCAAATCCTCAAGGTTTCGAGGCTGTTGCTTGCCAACTCAAAGCTCAATCTCCCTCCATAGATTTTCTTTAGGATTAAGGTCTGGAGACTGGCTAGGCCACTCCATGAGCTTAATGTGCTTCTTCAAGACCCATCTTTAGTGCTCTGGCTGAGGGAAGGAGGTTCTTGTCCAAGATGTTGCAGTGCATGTCTCCATTCATCAGCCACACAATGCAGTGAAGTTGCCCTGTACCCTTAGCAGAGGAACAGCCCCAAAGCATAATGTTTCCACCTCCATGCCTGACGATGGGGATGGTGTTGTTAATGATTTGAAGGCAGCTGGGACCACAGTCACCAAAAAAAAAACATTGGTAACATAATACACCATAACGGATTGAAATCCTGCAGTGCCCAGTCATGTCCCTCTGCTCAAGAAGGCGCATAGAGGCCCGTCTAAAGTTCACCAATGAACACCTAAATGATTCAGACCAGGCTGTGGGGAAGGTGATGTGGTCAGAAGAGACCAAAATTCAACTCTTTGGCATCCATTTGACTTGTCGTGTTTGGAGGGAGTGAAATGCTGAATACAAACCCAACAACACCATCCCCACCATCAAGCATGGAGGTGGAGACATTATGCTTTGGGGCTGTTTCTCTGCTAAGGGTACAGGGCAACTTCACCGCACTGTGTGGCAGATGGATGTGGCCATGTACCGCAGGATCTTGGACACTAAACCTCCTTCCCTAAGCCAGAGCACTGAAGATGGGTCGTGGCTGGGTATTCCAGCACGACAACGACCCAAAACATACTGCCAAGGCAACAAAGGAGTGGCTCACGAAGAAGCACATTAAGCTCATGGAGTGGCCTAGCCAGTCTCCAGACCTTAATCCTATAGAAAATCTATGGAGGGAGCTTGAGCTTTGAGTTGGCAAGCAACAGCCTCGAAACCTTCAGGATTTGGAGAGTAGATCTCACCAGGAGTGGGCCAAAATTCCTCCTGAGATGTGCGCAAACTTGGTGACCAACTACAAGAAACTTCTGACTTCCGTGCTTGCCAACAAGGGTTTTTCCACCAAGTACTAAGTCAGGTTGTGCTTAGGGATCAAATACTTATTTCACGAGCTCTAACGCAAATTAATTTATAACCTTTAAATATTATTTTCTTATGGACATTTTTGTTCATATTCTGTCTCTATTTGTTTAAATAAAAGTACCATAAAAATGACAGAGTGCTCATTTCTTTCTAATCATGAAAACTTACAAAATCATCAGGGGATCAAATAATTATTTTCCTCACTGTATCTATCTATCTATCTATCTATCTATCTATCTATCTATATATATATATATATATATATATATACAGTATTTGCCCCAAGGACCACCATTTGATGACATTTTAGCCCCACAGATAGGGCTGAACTCAGTCTGAATTGTCATTTTAAATCACAGGAAAAAAAAAATAAGGTAGTATTTTTTAAGCTGCTGATTCAGGGCTGAGCCAGGCTACCCCACAGACCCCAAAACTAAATATTTCTTTTGCTTTTGTCCACAATTTCTGGCAGGATTTCACGAACAAAACAGCCAAACATAATGCCCAGGTATGCACTACAGCTACAACTTTAGTTAGGTCGCTAAAATTGTGCTATGTCTGCAGCACAGGGGGTTTCCTACCTTTAGTTTAGACGTCTTCATCAGTTGTCTTCTCTGATGGAGGATACCAGAAGTTAGCGGAGACGGTGAGTTTGTAGGGCGACCAGATCCAAGCTGTCCATTTGAGGGACAGAAGTGGTGCATGACTGGGGAAAGGGACAAATTGTGGTTAGCAATTTATTGACCTCTTGAATCGTCTTGATGTCAAGGTAATATGTTATATGAATGAATGAATGAATGAATGAATGAATGAATGAATGAATGAATGAATGAATGAATGAATGAATGAATGAAAATCAGGATTTCGTTTCGAATGTGATCTGCTTGTATTAAACAACATCAAAGTCACCAACATTGCAGCTGTATGCTTATGGGAAGGCTGAATTATTCTCTTTCTATCTGCAAAGCTTGTGTCACCAACAGGGATGTAGGGGGGGGCACGGCGTCCCCCACTTCTCACCTTTAAGATATTTTGGGGGCAAAAGTAGGTCTATGTTTTTTTGTCTTGTCATTTACTTTTATGGATACAATTAGGCATTGTAAACAATCGTTCTCGATATGCTATATGCTTTAAATGCAAGTGTGCATGTACGTGTCTGGGAATTCCACTCATTTTCAATATTTTACTATGACATTAATATACCATAGAGATGTTGGGTGGACATGGTAAAAAAAAAGTTCCCCCCATTCTATGTTTCCTAGAAATGGAGGTCTGAAAAAAAATCATTAGCATCTTGATGACATCATCAAGATGTTTCACCATGTTAATGACTTTATTTTTTTCTGAGAGTGTACAAATGTGACCTGTACACTCAGAAATGTCACAAATGTGACTTGTACACTCTCATAAAAAATGAAATGGGTGAAAATCCCCTTTAAGAGGTGTCCCCCCACTTCTAAAAGTCCCACTACAACACTGGTCCCCAATACTAATCACCTGCACAGTGGACTATTTCTTGGTAAAAAAAAAAAAAGTTCATAACATGTCTATGGTAGGGATTGTTTGTGTCTCTGTATTCCGTCATAAATGAAACAAACCTTTGCTGATTTAAAGAGGGTAATCAGGTGTTGACACTAAGGTCTCAGAGGCACTTGCCCATCAGGCAAGTGCAAGTCAGGTCCTACTTGCCCTCAGGTCATGGTCACTTGCCCCAATGCCCCCCAAAAAATATATTGTAAAAAAAAATGAAACCAAATGGACCCTTGCGGGTCCATTTGGTTTCATTTTTACACTCTTAAGAGTTAAAATTCATCATCTTAATTAGCCCAGGTCTACACAACTAGAGAATGTAGAAGATTAATGATCATTTTGATGTGTTAATTTGCCTGTTTTGTTTCCCAAATCCAGCCTGGAATTGTGGATATCTAGAAAGCAGTGAAAGACACAGAGGCAGAGTGCAATGACTGCCTTCAAGACAAACTCATCTTGTGTTGTGTTATAGTTGACTAAGTCACACACTTGCCCGATCGGGCAACCAGGTAGCAGTCTTCACTTGCCCCACCATTTTTTTTTACTTGCCCTGGGCAAGTGGGCAAGTGTTAGTGTCAAGCCCTGGTAATTCAAGCTTGCCTAGTACAGCAGCAATCTTAATGACTTTAGATCAGTGGTTTTCAACCTTTTTGATACCAGGGACCACTATGTATTCATCATTTTAGCCACGGACCACCATTTGAGGACATTTTCGCCCCACAGACCCCAATTAAACTAAAGAGTTATTTTGCTTTTGTCCGCAAATCCAGACTGGATTTGGGAGACAAACCAGTCAAAAACACAGATCAAAAGGACCATAATTAATCTTCTACATTCTCTAGTTGTGTTAGGCTTGGGCTAATTCACATGATACATACTTAACTCTTAAGAGCTTAAACATGAAACCCGCAAGGGTCCATTTAGTTTCGTGTTTACCTACACCTGGTTAACAAACTTTTCATCTGGTTAACCAACTTAGCTGGGGACCACCTGAAACCCTAGGAAGGACCACTGGTTGAAAACCACTGCTTTAGGACAGCGGTTTTTAACAGGTGGTCCGGGGACCACCAGTGGTCCCTGAGAGGGTTCCAGGTGGTCCCCAGCTAAGTTGGTTAACCAGGTGTAACTCTTGAGAACGTAAAAATGAAACCAAATGGACCCTTGCCTCCCATTTGGTTTCATTTTTACACTCTCAAGAGTTAAAATATTCATCATGTGAATTAGTCCAAATCTACACAACTAGAAGATTAATGGTCATGGACAGAAGCAAAGGAAATCTATAGTTTTGGGTCTGTGGGGCTAAAATGTCCTCAAATGGTGGTCCGTGACTCAAATGCTGAATAAATGGTGGGCCCTGGGATGAAAAAGGTTGA
>CM076982.1:7171390-7293890 GCA_039105355.1 Benthosema pterotum
AGGGGACGAAATACATATGAGGTCATATAGTCTTAGTTGAACTGTCAAATGTCCAGGAGTACTGGAGGAAGAAGCATGTCTGCTGAGTGCTATACCCTGGTCTGGCCATGGCAAGAGATTGTTTCAGGGCATAAATATAAAGACCTGTAAAAAACGCCTAACATAACCTAATACCAGCTCAAAATAAGTAATGACTTTATTTTACTTGAATTCTATATTCATATACACAATATTCCCGACCTTTTCAACAGACAATATGATCAGATAAGCATGTTTGTGATCTTTACAAGTCCATAAACCTTATTTTTCAAATCCGTTTTTGTCTATTTTGTCTCTTTCTGGGTCAAATGCATTGATATTAGGTCAAATTGAAACAAATAATTGTTGAGACATATGGGTTAGGTTGTGCTGAACAAAAATATACCAAATATAGCTATGAAATACTTCCTAGTGTGGAATATAAGGACTAATATAAGATCTGTAAAAAAACGCCTGGCATAGATATACCTAATAACAGCTCAAAATAAGCAATTATGACTTTATTTCTCTTGAATCTCATCATTTTACATTCTTATAGACCACATATCCTGACTTCTCAACAGCCAAAATTCTTAGATAATCATATTTGTGATTTTTACAAGTCCATAAACCTGAAAAACAAGGTCCGATTTTTGTTTTTTCATGTAGTTTTTTTAGTTTTTTGTAGTTTTTGGTTCAAATTACCTTTTATAGTATGTAAAAGTGAATAATTATGGTTTATTATTGTAGCTGAGGTTGTCCTGAAAAAAAGGGTACCAAACATTAGTGGCTGGACACTTTATGAATGTGTTTTATAAAGGAAAATGCAAAACATCACAAAACGGGCTAAAATCAACAGGGACCTTACAGGGTTTTAAGGCAATCCTCATATAAGAAAGTTAATAAGACCCATAGATTTTTTTTGTAAAGTGAAACATATATAAAACATATATCATTTTGTAATTTATATGACATACAAAACAGATATAGACCATGTTATTTTCCCTTTTTTCCATAAAGTGGCTTGTATGAAAGTTTGCATATATGACTTAATTTTGCATGTATTGTGCTTCGTAGAACTATAGTTCTACATAGCGCATTGAAAATATATATTGAAAATAACATTTATATATATATATAAATGTTGTATAGGCCTACTCTGTGCTCAAAGACCTATACAACATTTGCTGGCATTATGCAGTTGAGTAGTAAAGTTCCTAAATATCATGGAAAACCTACAGTAGCCTATAGGCCAACCTTCACATTTCAATTACAGTATGCATTAAGTAGCATGTGACATGTCAAACTGACAAATTATTTAACTGTAAAATATCAACAAATATATATTTCAGCAGGTCATCAATTTCATTCTTTTTTTTATCCCCACAATTTTGCAAACCATTTTTTCACCCAGTGCCATGGACGTAATGTGATCTCGGGCTCTATAGTCTATACACATCACCCACCAACCTGGGAGTCAGTGGACTGGCCTCAATGCTTCCTTCAATGCATGAGGAGTCCAAGCTGCCTTCTTTTCACCTGACAGGGGGGAGTTTCCCTGGTTGGACGTAGTGCGTGGAAGGAACATGTTATTCCAAGCAGTTCCTGTCCCCTCCCATCAGGCGTCCCGGCTGGCCAGATGGAGGCAGTCTAGAGACCAGGATTACTGCATGTTTTTGTGAGGGCATCTACCCTAGGGGACACGTTGAGGGGAGATCATGCAAACTCCACACAGACAGGCCCTTTCGCCAATCCTGCCTCGGGTATGGGTACTGATGGCGCAGAGGAGGAGACACGCCGCCAGCACCCACAGTGTCCCTAGCGGGGATCGAACCCAGGAGCTGTGAGACAGAGATGTTAGGTAATGGACTTCCACGTCATTTGACACAACACGGCGGTCGGAAAATGAAACAACAAACCGCTTTTAGCCAATCAAAGCACTTTATTGCACTGTATAGTGTGACGGTGAGCCAATACCTGGCTCTTATAAAAGTGTAATTTACTCTTTTGTTCTTTTTTTTAAATCATGTGTACAAAACAAGTCACACACACTTGTACCGTACAAAATCAACACTATTTACATACAATATACACACATACACACTTGCGCACGCACACACACACACACACACGGCCATTATACAGACACGCGTTTTGCCATGTAATCTCTCCCCCCGACACCCAGAAGACAACAGAGGGACAAACATCTTGGGGACATGTTCTGTTTTGCTAATAATAGTTTTTTTTTCCTCTTCTTTATTCAACAGGATATTGGCTCTGTAGCTGCTGTTTGCTGGACGGACTCTGTAGCAACCAACCTCTAGAATCCTAGCCTGGTGTCCAGTCTCGTTTGCTATGCTCTGCACATCTGAAAAATCACTTGGCACATCATTCTGGCCAGTTTGAGCCTATCCCCACATGTAGGCGGGGCATATGAACTTTGAAATGCAGCCGAGGATTCTGATTGGCCAAAAAAAAAAAAAAAAAAAAAACACTAGTTCACATTGGTTTGAACACCATCCAATCAGAAAGAACGTGGCTACCTAATGTCAGGGAAAAGTCAAGCAGTGCTCTGGCCAGACTGATTTGCTAAGTGACTTTTCAGATGTGCGGAACGCAGCGGATCAGGCTGGAACCAGGCTACTAGAATCAGTAAAGGAATTGGTAAAGGGGCGAGGGACGGACTGCTGCAACCTACCACAGAACTGGGAACCTCACTAAAAAAAACACAGGCATTTCACAACCCGCAGGGTCAAGAGACAAAGGATAGGTATAGCGAGAGCCCCCTAATATTTGTTGTTGTGTGTTTCTTTGATAAAAATCAAAACATTAACTCCTGGTGCCTATTCTATAAATGCCTTCTAAATCAGCAGTTCTCACACTTTAAAAGATGAAAGAATAAACTAAAAGAATGATACAATCTTGCAGCGATTGCAATTAGTGCTGCAAGCTTGTATAATCTGCTGTTTTTCCAATGCACATTTTTAAAATGACATGTTTTCCTGGTTGTTAATTAATGACTGAGGGTTTAACATATTGGGGCTTGACAATTGGTCTCCTCTAACTGTAGTGGTGATTTGTTAAGAAAAAGTTTTCGTCTCCATCAAGTGATATGTCCAAAACCGTAACCTTTCAGCATTCAAATAAAAATGCAAAAGAAGCTAAAGTGGCAGACCTACTTAAGCTCACATCGCGCGGTGTTTTGAGCTTGCAGATCTGCTGGTTTTTATTCTTTTGCGTGACACGGTACTAGTACGGCATTCATAACAATTAACAAGAGATACAATGCAGGTTAACAGTATGCATTCAGCTGTAGGTTACCACCATGTTTAGGAAAGCCTGCTGTGCTCACATGTTTGTTTCAATTGCCAGCACAATGCATTATTATTGTTATAACATTATTGCACTTCTTTCCCTCTTGAATAATATGGTGAAATCCTTCCGGAAAATGCCTAGCCAGTGATGGATCCAGAACATATCTTAGGCTGGGTCTGGAAACACATTTTCTTTGGTGTTGTTTATACAGAAGATAATTATAATGAGGTGCATTATGTCAATAATGCACACTGCCTGTTTGTCTGCTTTCCATGAGCTACAAGGCAGACCACAATACACCAGAATATACCAAAATAACCAAGCAGTTTGTCTCATTTTAGTATGAAAGCAGTGCTTGGTGAGGATCAACAGGTAACTTGTAAATTTTCTCTTGTAAATGCAGTTTAATTTTTCATTTTGCCCTCGACTTGCACCAATGTGTCTATTTTGGGCCCACTGTGAATTGGAGTGTGACACACCTCCTCTATTGTATAACTCTACCTCCATACGTGTAATAAAGTATACATATCAGTCGCTGCTTCTAGGAAGGGCCTGAAATGTATGCAATTACATCGCGACAACGTTCACAGTGCCTACGATAAAAGTGTCTTATGGTGGGGCTCAGAATGCCATACTACCACGGAATTTGAAGTTGTTTATACCCGCTGGGCAAAACTGTCAATCAGAGACGAAAAGATGATAAAAAGGAGATAATGTATAGATATGTTCTCACATGAGAACTCTCACGTGAATGAAAGACACACATTGATTCCCCCAAAATTATTACACCAAGTTTAAAGACCCCAATACACCACTAATGTAAACGTCTTTCTGTGCAGATTTGGAGTGACCTCTCCTTCCAGACTCGCCTTAATCTCAGTTCCCTTCCATCCACTTTATTATATTCTTCATTGACACGAATGTTATGCTAACTAACATTCCCTAAAGCATCAATATAATATATATAAATGGCTACTATAATGGCCAAATTTATTTCATAGATTTTTCTTATAATCCCCTCTTTCCCTTTTCTATTCACACAGTGCAGTCTGCTTAAATAATCGTTAACAATAATACACGTTTTAGCCATTTTAAACTCGTTTAAAACCCCCCCTATTGCATCCCTGTTACTACAGGCGGAAGGAAAAACAACAACACGCTTCAAAATAAATAGCGAAAAGAACATCAACGAAGCTTGCGGAACGGCCATTCGTCGCTATTTGGCATACAAATAAAGTATACCTGAATATGGGCTTACGACGCCTGGTTAAGAACACATATTCCACTGGACCAATTGGCAAGATGGCATTTCAACATGTTTAACCCATTAAAACCCAGGCGTAGCATCAGTATCATCTCAATTATTATTATTAATATTTTAATACAAGCATACATACAAGCTCACAGCGTGTCACTTTGTGCCACACTGCAAGCCTACATACTGTATCTGCTATTATTTTAACATTTCTTGATAAAATCATGAACGTTACTGATGTTGAAAGCATACAATTGGCCACAGGTGTTAATGGGTCAAAGCAAGAGAGAGGGAACAGCTACTGTACCCTGTACCCTGATGTTCACTGGTCCCAAGACCCTGTTCTGTCCTCCCACCCGCTTCCACCGTTATCAAGCAATAACTCCCAGGATGCTGCTTGTTAAGTCCAGTTCCTCAGCGTGGTGACGTGCTGGAGGTTACGGTTAGGATTAGGGTTAGATGAGGTGAGTATGTTGACCAAAACAACTGCAACAGAGTAGCCGAATGTGCGCTAAAAACGGACTGCATCGCGACACGTTCGCGACGCAGGTGGGGCTGAGGATGCTTAGCTGTGAGCACACAGTAGCGGAAAAAGTCTGCATTCTCAGCCGCCATGTTTGGAGTTTTTGAATGGCTGTGGATGGGAAATAAATATGGCCGTTGCGGCAAAGTGCCGCAAAAACCTGCACAGCCTCGCGGCAGAAAGTCCAACGTCCAAGCACCGTCGCAGCGCCTGTATAAAACACGTTCCGTGACCTCAAGTCGCTGCGTCCAGAGAACGCAGTTCGCAGTATGGTGTGCTCAGCCCTTTATCAAGAGAGACGGCTGGCAGACAACATGCCTGGTCGAGGAACTCGGCTCAATAAGCAGCCTACTGGGAATACTGGCTTGATTCTCCAGTACAATCCGCTTATGCTGGAAGAGAAAAAAAGGTTTCTATCTTCTCCCCTGACCACCAGGGCACAGAGACCTAGAACACTGCCCTCAACCCAAAACGTCTGTCTCATCTACCAAGCCGTGGATGGATGGATGGATGGATGGATGGATGGATGGATGGATGGATGGATGGATGGATGGATGGATGGATTGCTTCCCAGGTCAGAGTTCACATGAGAGGAGTGCAGCGTGGAACAACAGAACTCAACGCTGACAATGGAACCGTTCCATTGTTCCGTTGCTCTCAGTGGAACCGTGGGAACGTCCCGTAACCCCCCCCCCCCCCCCCCCCCCCCCCCCCCCCCAAACCCCCTCAACCCCCCCACCTCGTCCCCTCCCCCCTGCCGTGCACACACACACACACACACACACACACACACACACACACACACACACACACACACACACACACACACGCACACACACTTAGACCGATGACACAAGAGGACAGAGACATAATGGGCTACACTCGTGCACACGCATACACACACACACGCACACACACACACACACACACAGGGTGCAGGTGGAGAGAGCTGCATATTAGGGCTACTATACCTCAAATGTGTTTTTAGGTACTGTATCTCTCCATATAGATTATGTCTATGTACAATATTTATACATTGTTTTTTTACATCAATCTCGGCTGCCCCCCTGCTGCTGTTCTTCTAAATCATTTCATAATACAACAAGTCTTGGCTTCTCTTCTTCTTTTGTTCGTTCATTTGTTTGTTCCTAGTTGACCAGTTAATAAAACATGTCGACAGATTTATACAGTCTCTTCTCTGTCTATTATATCTTCCTAAAGAATAAAAAAATAATAATAATAAAAACAAGTTAAAAAATTTTTTTAAAAAACAAAACGACATTAAGGTGGTGTTATAACGACCGCTCTGGTTTTTCCTTTCCAAACACAGTGTACTTTTGTTTTATACAGTGACACTATACAGGTTGACCTCCTGGTTTAGGGTTATTTAAAAGGGGAATTCCAACCATGTTCAAGATTTTCATGAGAGCGTAGAAATTTGTACACACTAAGGAAAGAAAGAAAAATCCTAAAAGAAAAATCATTAACATGGTGAAACGCAACTTGATGACGTCATCAGGTTGTGCTTCGCCGTGATATGATTTATGATTTATTTCAGACCTCCATTTTGTACAGTGGTAAGCACTTTGACATTGTCACAGTTACCACCTGCCTGCTCCTGGAGCACCAGGGTGGTACCACTTCACTGGAGTGGTAACACTGTTCACACTTCATTTAAAATGTGTCAATGGTTGTAGTGTGGCAGAGCAACCAAAGTGTGGCAACCCATATGTCCACACACACACACACACACACACACACACACACACACACACACACACACACACACACACACACACACACACACACACACCACACACACACACACACACACACACACACACACACACACACACACACACACACACACACACACACACACACACACACAGCATCTCAAAGGTATATTAATGACATAGTAAACTATTGAAAATGGGTGGAATTCCCCTTTAACAGGGTGGGGGAGGGGTGGTCAAACATATTGGTCATACCGTCACCCCGTCTCCATCTGACAAACCCACCGCCTGATTGGCCGATCGATCAATTAATCAATCAATCAATCAACCGGTACAACACGTCTCTCTAAAAGAAAAACAAAAAACGGACGACGTACAGACCACTATGCATATTCAAAAATACAGTACATCTTGATTTTCTTTTCTTTTTCTCAGGGGCGGGGGTGGTAAATAAATGAACAATATCAGCGATATACACGCACGTGAGTAGGCATACGCACGCATGCTCACTCACTCTTTTACACGTACGCACACACGCACAAACACACTGAGGATCGGGATCCTTTTAGGATTTTTACCGTTTCCGGTTTCTCGGAGATTCCCTCTTACGGTCACAAACGTTTCCCTTTTTTTCCCCAACAACTCATAGCGGGTGTTCCTCCCAAGAGCGTTCAAATGGAACCGAAAGGATCCTTTTCGATTCCGTTATTGTGGTTCCTCCTTTAAAATCATGAAGTCCACATGACCATCTCTGACTGTGAGGATTAAAAGCCTTTCCAGAAACGGTTGTTTTCCAAACGTGACCCCTCCTCGGGGAGGGGGAGTCATCGACGTGAAAGACTTCTGAGTCTATTTGTACACACTCAGGAATTACAGACACTGTTACGGTCATCATGACAGGGATTATCTCTCGATAATCGCGTTTCTGGTAATTGGTATTGACCGCTCATTCTCGCAACAAATGTACACAAGTCAACGATGACCCCCCCAACCCTCCCCTTCCACTGAGCATTATTCAGGCTATTAGACGTCTAAAATACGTCAAAATGACCGTCTAAATAGGGGTTATAACTGGTCTAAAATGTAGGCTTAGATTGGTTGTTGAAACACGTGTTTTTCAACAGATATGTAATGTAGATGGTCTATCTCTGGTCCATAGCACCATTGCTTCTATGATTCTGCCACTTTATCCATCCTTTTATACCAATTATAGCCCCGGTTTTAGACGGACATCTAATATCCGTCATCTAATATATTTCTCACTGGGGAATCTGGACGGAATTTCAAATCCTAGTTCCTCAAATGTTGGATCGGCGTTCCTAACCCTAGCACGCTACACACACACACACACACACACGCGTCACACACACACTACATGTTGTAGGCCACGTAGATGGGGTCCAGCTGGTCCTGTAGGAATCCGTCGCGGAGGTGCATGCGCTGCTTCTCGCCCCGCGAGTTGATGGGGATGACGCCGGCGTCCGTCACCACCACCACGCCTACGATCAGGTAGTGCTCCTCCAGCACCGCCTTGGTCACCATGGGAACCAGGTCCAGAGCCTCCTGCTCAGAGCCTTCCAGCTCTACCACCACCACCAGCAGGTTGGTCCAGGGGAACACCGCACTGGAGGGAGGAGGACACGCACACACACAGTAACGTTAACAGTTTTGCTCCAAAGAACGACTAGTATTTGCTTGTAAAATAGCTTCCTTCCCAATATTAATTGTTTAGCCCATTTGTCCTGACACTAGGTTCTAGTTTCTGAGACTAAGTCCTACTTTCTGACACTAGATTCTAGTTTCTGACACTATGTTCTAGTTTTTGACACTAGAGTCTAGTTACTGACACTATATTCTAGTTTTTGACACTAGATTCTAGTTTCTGACACAAGAGTCCAGTTACTGACAGTAGATTTTAGTTACTGACACTAGAGTCTACTTTCTAACAATAGATTCTACTTTCTAACAATAGATTCTATTTTTTTAAGTTATTTAAGTTATGTTTAGGGATTAATGTTAGAGATAGGGTTGCTGTATGTTTAGGCACTGTGGAATCTGACTCACTGTCTACAGACATCGTCATACACACTCCCAAAGCAGCAGCACCTACACCTCTACAGTATAGTGGCCGCAACCAGTGTTTGCGGTCGGAAGATGATTTCGCCCCTCCTGTCTAAAACCCCTTGAAGCTTTTCCCTGCTTGCGTCACGCTTCAATAACAGAACACAAACATGAACATGAGTATTTGTTTTTTAACGTGCAACCACCCCTCTCTCTCTCTCTCTCTCTCTCTCTCTCTCTCTCTCTCTCTCTCTCTCTCTCTCTCTCTCTCTCTCTCTCTCTCTCTCTCTCTCTCTCTCTCTCTCTGAAATAAAATCATTGCAGGTGAGGATTCATTGGTCTGTAATTCAACAGCAACAGGATCAATAACCCCCTGGTGCTCCAGGGCTCTAGTCTACAGTACACACCACTCCATGATGCTCTTGTGTGTGCGTATGACGGAGGTCTCGATGTCGATGGGGTGGTAGCGCATGCCTCTCAGCTCCATGGCCTCCTCCAGGGCTCCAACCACATACAGAGCATTGTGTCTCTCTGGATGGATGGAACACAGACAAAACAACAACAAAAAGGGCTGTTATCATGAGCACTTTATATCACTGGTGTTCAACTAGTCTACTTAAAAGAATGGTCATTTTCATCTGTATGTTTGACTATTTTGTTTCCAAAATCCAGCCTGGTATTGCGGACAAAAGCAAAAGAAATCTTTAGTTTTGGGGTCTGTGTGGCTAAAATGTCATCAAATGGTGGATCGTGGATCAAATCGACGCTGCAGTTTGGTTCCTAGTTCCGCCCCACTTCCTCCTCCACACCAGTGTCGTTTAAGGTACTCATTTTGCATGCCATACTAAGCGAGAATTTACGGTAATGACCATCGGCGTCGCTCGTATCGGCCGACGTTGTTTGTCCATCGCCCGCTCTCAAAATGTACTGTTAGTCTTTTGGCCAAAATGCTGATTCGTTTTACTTACAATTTAGTCATATGGCCAAAATGCTTGGTCTTGGTCACATTTCTATCATAGTTTTAGGTTTATTCGAAGGAAAGTCAAAGTGCTTGATCTTTAGTCATATTTTAGTAAAATAATCAAAATGAAAAAATGTATTTAAACTAATTTAATTAAATCAGAGTATAATATCTTAGGTACCTGGTATTTAAGGTACAGTTAGGCCTGATTTACACTGGCAGCCAAATCCAGCCTGAATCAGATCTGAGACACATTGAGCCTGGAATCTGATTTGTTTAAATGAGTCATGTGACCTGTTAGACCAATCAGATTTCTATCTTGAAGTGACACAGATCTGATTCAGGTTAGATTTGGCTGCCGGTGTAAAACTGGTCTTAGAGGTCTAAGGCTAGACCTGGTTGCTTTTGAACAACACAATGTTTCTATTCTCTTCTAAATAGTGTTATTCTTAGTCCTGACAAACTAGGCGCTGACAAAGTCATTTTAGTTGTAGTCTTGGCTTGTCGAAAAAATAACACTGTCTGTCTATGGGAGACTTTTGCCAGCCCTTGATGGCGTGGCAACGACTGATTTTACACATGGCTGCATGCTGAAAATAGTCCACCTGCTGCAAACTCTTCTATTTTCAATCTGTCATGACATGAGATATTCTGTATAATGAGTACCTTTACTTTAAATTCATCTTGATGGCAAAAACCTTTCTATTTAAACAGACTTTTAGTTATTAAGAGTATTTTTTACCATATTGGACTGCTTTGGGTACGTGTCTGTCTTACCCCCGCTGGCGTCAGTTACTTTTTTTCCCCTGTGTGTGTCTGCCTTACCCCCGCTAGTGTTGGGTACTTTTTTCCCCCTGTGTGCCAGGCTGCTTACCCCCACTAGCGTCGGGTACTTTTTTTCCCCCTGCGTGCCAGGCTGCCTTACCCCCGCTGGAATTAGGTATTTTTTTCCCCATGTCTTACCCCCGCTGGCGTTGGGTACTTTTTCCCCTGTGTGCCAGGTAGGGTGACCAGATGTCCCGCTTTGCGTGGGACAGTCCCTCATATTCAAGATTTTTCAAGTGTCCCACAAATTGAGACTCTGTCCCACATTGTGACTGACAGACAGACATCAATGTTCAAAATGCCCCTAATAATTTGTAGTGACCTAACTAATAGTTGGATTTCTGTTGTATCATTTCTTGCTGTGTTTTTTTAAGCATTCCCCCATGGTACTACTATATTTCCACAATCACTCTTAGAGAGGCCACATCGCATACTGTCGTACGCTGCGACGCGTTTTGAGATTGTAGATCAGCTATTTTTGATTTTAGATCAGCTGTTTTTGCTATGTGTGAAATGGAATCCTGAAATATTTTTTGGAATATTGACATCAAGATGGTAATAATTTGCTAACTACATTTTGTCCCGTTTCCCCACTTCCCTTGTCCCACACAGGCAACACTTCTGTCCCTCAAATGAACAGTTTGGATCTGGTCACCCTAGTGCCAGGCTGCCTTACCCCCGCTGGCGTTGGTTATTTTTTTCCCCATGTCTTACCCCCGCTGGCGTCGGGTACTTTTTCCCCTGTGTGCCAGGCTGCCTTACCCCTGCTGGCGTCGGGTACTTTTTCCCCCTGTGTGCCAGGCTGCCTTAACCCTGCTGGCGTCGGGTACTTTTTTCCCTGCGTGGCTGCCTTACCCCCGCTGGCGTCGGTGAGCTCGGTGCGTCTCAGGAACCCCAGGTACCCTGTCCTGGCCCAGATGGTCTGTGTGTCCCCGAAGCTCAGCCTGGAGTTGAAGTGGTCCGACTGGAGGACCTCCTCACCGTAGCCGCTGTAGTAACCGCTGCCGTTGTGGGCGCTGTGCACCCAGATCTGACACACAGGACGAGGACAAAGGGTTACACATGGACATGGATTTAAAGGGGAACTCCACCCATTTTCAATATTTTACTATGTCATTGATGTACCTTAGAGGTGCTGGGAAGTCATGATAAAAAAGGTTCCCCCATTCTGTGTTCCCAAGAAATGGAAGGTCTGATGAAAGCCACTAACATGGTGAAACATCTTGATGACATCATCAAGATGTATTTTCACCATTTTAATGGATTTCTTTAGATGCTTCTTTTTTCTGAGAAATGAACCCTAACGGGTTCATTTGGTTCCATTTGTACGCTCTCAGAAAAAAAAAATGAAAATGGGTGGACCTCCCCTTTAAGCAAAGTAAAAATATCACTAGTGAAACAGTATGACTCCACACTACTAGCGCCGTCTTCTAAACAATAATTCACAATGTTTTAGTGGTTCCCTTCTGTTACATACTAGTGAAGAAACTACAGACTGATGCTTTAACATTTGATTTTACGCGAAATATCCGAGGGCTTTATGGAAGTGAGTTCTGTGGCACGTTATACTTGCCCTACACTAAAATAAACAAATAAAAACACAATTGGCATCTTATTTCTTTCATAAATACAGAATATTTCACTCAACAGGAACTGCTCCTGTCGCAGGTAGATGATGTCATATGTCCTTGTGTGTTCTAGTCTTATGGAATATAAGGATTGCATGTGCTCATGTGACATCATCAACTTGCGACAGGAGCAGTTCCTATTGAGTGAGTGGGCGTGGCTTATGGAAGTCGAGGCTGTAGAGGTTTCTGATTTGTTCGCTGTTGGAAAGAAACAGTTTCCCTTTGTTGCAACAACATCGAATCAGAAACAAGAGCGCTACGCAAACAGGTGACGTCAGGTGATGACATTCATCGCTGAATGTTGCAAAGGCAAATTTTGCTGGCTCCAGGCTTGCAAAGTTTGGAGGGGAGATAAGGGGTTTAGTGGTGACAAAAATGGAGCCCTAATGGTTTAGTCCAGACAGCAGTGAAAAAAAAAAAAAATCCACCTTTGTATGACGGCAACCAGAGAGAAAGACAGAGAGAGGGGCAGAGGGAAGGGGGTGGTGAAAGAAAGAAAGAAAGAAAGAAAGAAAGAAAGAAAGAAAGAAAGAAAGAAAGAAAGAAAGAAAGAAAGAAAGAAAGAAAGAAAGAAAGAAAGAAAGAAAGAAAGAAAGAAAGAAAGAAAGAAAGAAAGAAGATCTTGTACCTCTCCTAAGTGAGAGTCACCCAGGGGACCCTTGGTCTCAGGGTTGGCGATGATGATTCGCACCCCAGGTAGGATCTGAAACATCAGACACAGACAGAAGTGAGAATCACCATGACAACCATACTGGACACAGGAGACATGTATCTCCTGAGTGTCTCCTGGCTGAGGTCAGTCTGATAGATTCTACTCACCTTCCCAGACTCCATCAGCGGCAGACTGTGAGGTGAACCTCTCTCCACCAGACGCACCCTGAAACACACACACACAATATATCAGAGCTGTCTGGCACTCAGGGGCGGATGTAACATTTCCCAATTAGGGGGCAGGCGAAAATGGTATGGGTGAAGCTTCATACCATTTTCAGTTAGATGACTTATATTAGGCAAGTATAAGCATCAATAATAACATCAGTTGTTGTTGAAGTTCAACAGACACGCAGCATGCATAAAGCTAAAGGTCTGACTCAGACAGAGAGTTTTCTCAATGATGACATGCTGTTGGTTTAGTGGTGACACAGCTGTAGTTAGTTAGTAGCAGTAGTAGTGTTTCACATCATTTTAAATACAAGCACTTTAATTGCAATTATCTTTGAATTTGCATGCCATCGTGTTTGGTGGGGCTGTCAGGGCATTTAGGGGGGCATTGTCCCCCTCCATGCCCATGCCTAGATCCGCCCCTGCTGGCACTGCCCTCCTCCTCTGTGCGCACGTGTGAATCACTGCTCAACAGTGCCATCCAGCGGTATTGACACAGTACTTCAGTGCTCATCAGGGCTGCAACAATTAATCATGATCGAATGTTTAATTACTTTAGTTTTTTAATAATCGGTTAATCGGCTTGGCAACTAATCACTGAGTTATAATAGGTTTTACTTAACCATAGTATCTTCCAATGTTAAGTGTAACTAAACTAAAAAGCAGTGATCCATCTCTCTTCCCTCACAATCTGATAATAGTCACACATGCACAGTGGCCACTGCAGAGCAAAATATGACACATAACATTGATTATAGTATCAAGAACAATATTAATTGTGTTCGTCTTTTATTAGAATATAATGGGTTTGTATAGGAAGGGGGCAGGGCATCTAAAATGAACATCAAATATCTAAATACTGAACCAAATAACTTAATAAACTGTCTGGTGAGTTCACATAAGGCTGAGTAGATGATAAATAAACAAAAATATCACTATTTAAAACCACATTTAGGGGATATTATTTGCACGTTAGGAGTAATGAGTGTCAGGCTGTCCTTACCTGTCGTGCCGCAGTGCCCTCATGTCCACATACACCGTGGTTGGGTCAGGTCCTGATGTTCCCTGCATTCAAACAAACAACACAACACACACTCATTAACATGCTAGAGCAGTTGTTAATTCTTATTCTGAAACTGCTAGTCCCAATACTTAATTCTGATTGGCTGGTCACTGTCATGTGACAGTTGGAAAACCCACCGATGACCCACCGATGACTTGTCACAGGTGTGTTGTTTCTACAGCAGGTTAGTCCGGATTCTCCGGAACTACTTTCTTGCAACTGGGAACTACTTTCTTTAGCTGGGTAACTTACAGACGACAGTTTTAGAAACGCAATAAGCCACTCGAGGTCGCAGGTAACCGGTGGATTTTACACGCCTACGCATCCCCAACTGATTTCATGTGGTGTTTCACTATGCTGTAAATCCACACAGTATCTCTCCTCTATAGGCCTCCTGACTGTCAGGTCCAATCTCAACACCCTTCTACCAATGTACTCACTATCCCAGGTGTGGAAAAGTTCAGATAACTGGTGTGTGGGCTCTACCTGGCAGTGTGAATAGCTGAAAGCTGTTCTGTGAGATGCCGTACCGGTATATTGGTTGACTACTGTGTGTGTGGGTGCTTCAGCTACCAAACCCCGTGGTCGATACCGTTGCCGCAAATATCGACAATTTTAGGTATATATACAAAATGGACTTGTCACTAAACTATTGCTCAGTGACAACTATAATCTCTGATGTGCTATTATTAAAAGGCAAACTAAAATAAAGGGATTTAAAGCCATTAAAGCTGGGCTGTCGCCTGAGTCCAATGCTTTTCTGCTTACTAAACAAGAGCACCCAGCTAGTCTCGAAATGTGCGCCCCCATCGCAAGAATGTCAGTTCTTAACAGTATGTGAATGAGGTGCTGTTGGACAAACTATTCTGCTCTTTCAAGTCGTAAATACAATTATATTGTTTGCAAATCATAAAACAAACTGAAAGAAAATAACCTGTGACATGTTTTCTTTCATTTGTCTGCAATTAGTCATTATTACATAAGGGTTGTTCACAAGTTGTCTGTCCACTGGATTCCATTAGATCCATTCACTGTGGTAAAGTGTTTAACACAATAGACTGGCCCTATGAAGTGAACAGAGTTGTCAGAACTCTGTCTCTAGATGGCACTGCATTGCACACTGCAAAAAAAATCTGAACTAAGCAAGTCTTGTAATCTTAGATCTAGACTTAAAATATCATTGCTCTTGTTTTAAGAAGGATATACTAACCTAACCAAGAGAAAATTGTATAAGATTATCAACCTTGTTTTTAGGACATAATAATTACACAAATTCTTACCAAGTACAATTCACTTACCCCACCGACAGATTATTTTGCTTGTTTCTAGTACTTTTGCATTCAAACATGTGTATTTCTTTCTTAGATTTAGACTGCCTTTTTTTGCATATCACCCCCCTACCTGCAGACAGATGGCCAGGTTGACAGGTTGCTGACGGATCGCGGGTGGAGGCCCAGGTCCTTGAACAGCTTGGAGAAGGAGTGGGTCAGGGACATGCGGGGTCTCTCCTCAGCCACCACCACACAGGCCCTCACACTTAAAAATGCGTACTTTGTGACGCATTTTTAGTGTTCTAAGCATTAAGCTATACTTTAGCTATTGTAAAATATCAGATCTACAAGCTCATAGCGCGCCACCGAGTGGCGCGCTATGAGCTTATAGGTCTGATATTTTGGAGAAATTGTGAAAATGTGGCGAAAATCTTTGAATGCATTATTTCAGAGACAAACATTTTTAACTCAAATCTTTGCCTCTGGAGGATCTCTATGACAACATCCTGTCCTGTCCTTGGCATGAAATGTTGAGCATCACTGACACAGGAACATAGAAAAAATATAATCTAGTGTCAGTCAGGTGCAGTGGGGACAGGACGTCATTTATTTTTACTTGAGTAAAAGAACAATGCTGCAATGTCAATACAATTTGTTACAAGTAGAAGTTCCACATTCAAATGACTTGAGTAAGAGTACAAACATGGAGAAAACAGTGTGCAAAGAGAATCAGAGCAAGCGATAGGAGGTTACCTACAGTCGCACAAACACGCGTCGCACCAGGGTTGTTAATTGCAGTACATTTCTATTTTAGTCTAGTCCTCTAGTCCTAGTCTTTGGAATGAAACTTCATTAAGTTTTTGTAACATTTTAGTTGAAAATCTACAGTTGATTTAGTTGACTGCCCCAGGGTCTCCTCCCAGTGGGATGTGCATCGCTGACCTCCCTAGGGAGATGCTTGAGAGGCATCCTAACCAGATGCCCGGACCATCTACTCTGGCTCCTTTCCAGGTGAAGAAGCAGCAGCTCTAGTCCTGAGTCTCTAACCACATGACCGATCTCATTCCGACTGCCTGTTTGTGTCAGTGGAAAAAAGGTTGTGAAGTTCATAAAACACATTTCGTCTAACTGTCTAACAGACGTATAATGCAGTTCTAGTAACTTTACATCCAGTTTGTATGATGTTGATGCACAGTATGAAAGTAAACATGAACTGGCTGAACGTTCCGTTCTCTTTGAGCGCTTCGTTCTTCTCCGATCTGACAAAAGCGACGTATATGTAACATGCCTCCTCCGCTGTTCCCCAGTCTCCATGGAGATGATGATGGTGTGTGTGGGAAAAGAAAAAAAAAAAGACATGTGTGTGGATCCCTCAAAATAATCCCTGCATCTTCCGTCGCTATAGAGTGGTAGGCCAATCACGCTTGATTCTGTCCATCTCTTTTAACCAATAAGCCGATACCCCCGGGTGGAGGGGGGTTTGAGGGGGGGTCCACGGAAGCAGAGAGAGACACAGAACCATAACAGGTCTTATTATTATTAGCTAAGCGTGGGCTGGCTGTTGTCAGACAGACAGACAGACAGACAGACAGGCTGGTCATAACAGGTATAATATTAGCCCAGTGTGGGGTGGTTGTTGTGGGGGACCACGGAGACAGGGTGGTGGTCCGTCAGGTGAAAGGAGGACGCACGAAGGTATGCTGTCGCTGCCCAAACCTATAATCTCCAGTCCACAGACGATCTATTTTGTGTTTCTTCTGAAATTATCACATTTAGACCTGACACTAGATGCTCTAAACCAGGGGTTTTCAACAGGTGGTCCGGGGACCACCAGTGGTCCTTGAGAAGGTTCCAGGCGGTCCCCGCCTGGAACCGCCTGGAAATGATGGAAAGTTGGTTAACAGATGTAACTCTTGAGAATGTAAAAATGAAACCAAATGGACCCTTGCGGGTCCATTTGGTTTCATTTTCACACTCTCAAGAGTTAAATATTCATTATCTGAATTAGCACCACTTAATTAAGGAGTTTTTTGTTGGCAAAATACAGCCTGCAATTGTTGACAAAACCAGGAGATTTTTTTAAGAATTCTTTTTTTAGGTCTTTGGTGTGAAAATGTCATCAAATGGTGTGCTACGAGGAAGAGTAACATCCTTGACAAGTGTTTTGGTAACATCAAGGAGGCTTACACAGCCAAAGCTAGGGCCCCTCTAGCTAACTCTGACCACAACACTGTCTATCTCGCACCCACATATAAGTCTGTTTTTAAATCTAATAAGCCAGTCTCTAAGACAATACATGTATGGTCTGATGATGCAGTGGAGGAGCTGAAAGGATGTTTTCTCTGTACTGATTGGGAGGTTTTCTTTCGTGATGCAGATATTAACCTAGCCACAGAAACAATAACTGCTTACATCAGCTTCTGTGTGGAGTCTATACTACCCCAGAAAACATTCACAAAGTACCCTAACAATAAACCCTACATCACAAGGGGAGTAAAGGACTGCATCCAGCGGAAGAAGGCTGCCTTCAAGGCAGGGGACTTGGTAGCCCTAAGGGCCGCAGAGAAGGACCTCTCTCGGCAGCTGAGAGAGTCCAGGAGACAGCACGCAGAGCGTGCAGAGCAGGAATTAGAGAACTCTAACATCAAAAAACTGTGGGACTCGATCAGGAGGATGACCAATATGGAGTCCACCAAGAAGCCAATGGCTGCTCAGAACGAGAGTGCAAAGGCAAACGAGCTAAATAACTTCTTTTTGAGATTTGAGATCGATTGTGAAAAGGAATGCAATGATGTGATCAACTCTGTGCCCTGTAATGAGTTCGATAATAGAATAGTTATTGCACCGGATTCTGTAACTAAAGTGTTTAGAGCTTTGCAGACCAGCAAAGCGGCAGGTCCTGATGGGATGGATGCATTTCTTTTAAAAACATGTGCAGAGGAACTAACCCCTGCATGGCACAGTCTGTTCCAGATGTCAATTGACACGCACACGGTGCCTGATATCTGGAAGAAGTCTATTATAGTTCCAGTGCCAAAGAAGCCATGTCCTCTTGAAAATAATGACTATAGACCTGTAGCACTTACATCGAATGTGGTCAAATCCCTGGAGCGAATATTAATAGAGGAGCTCAGAAAGAACACTGAGCCATCACTAGATCCATACCAATTTGCTTATGCGAGAAATCGCGGAACTAGTGATGCAATCTCCACCTTAACTTACCGGGTTCTAAAGCACCTAGAGGGTGATGGAACTTATGCAAGACTTCTCTTTGTCGACTTCAGTTCCGCTTTTAATTCAATACATCCCGACATCCTCTTAGATAAACTAAAAAGGATGAAGGTGAACCCTTTTCTAATTAGGTGGTATTTTTCCTTTCTTTCTAAGAGACAGCAACAAGTGAGATTCAACTCTGTGCTCTCTGACAAGGCAGTGAGCAGTACAGGGGCCCCTCAAGGAACTGTTAGTTCATCTCTGTTGTTCACCCTGTATACCAATGACTGTGCCAGCGCTCAACCGAATCTTTACATTATTAAGTTCTCTGATGACACTGTCATTCTTAGTCTACTCACAAACAAAAGTAGCATCAGTAGCTACACTGATGAAGTAGACAGGTTTGTAGGATGGTGTGACAACCATTACCTACAAATCAACACAAAGAAGACAGAAGAGATTGTTGTGGATCCTAGATCCAAAGGTGACCAAACCATGATTAGGATACATGGTCATGATATCAAACAGGTCACCTCATATAAGTACCTTGGCGTACAGATTGACGGTGAAATGAGCTGGCACACTCATGTGGAAAATCTGTGTGCTAGAATACATCAACGTTTGCACTTTCTTAGGAGACTAAGACTATTTGGAGTAAGCAGGAACATTATGCTGATTTTTTACAGAGCTAGCATTGAGTCAATAGTGAGATACGGTATCACTAATTGGTTTGGAAACCTGACGGTTAAGCTTAAGTCTGAGATCCTGAGACTGGTAAAGATGGCCGGGAAGATTATGGG
The DNA here is from genome assembly GCA_039105355.1 of Benthosema pterotum. Taxonomy (NCBI): domain Eukaryota; kingdom Metazoa; phylum Chordata; class Actinopteri; order Myctophiformes; family Myctophidae; genus Benthosema; species Benthosema pterotum. The sequence goes on from CM076982.1 coordinate 7,190,942, forward strand.
GATGTCAACACCTCCCAACACCCCACAGACCTTATTTGAGCAAGCCACCCTAGGGCAGGCAAAGAAAACTGTGTCTGACCCCTCTCATATATTGTACCCCGAGTTTAGGTTACTGCCGTCAGGTAGGAGGTACGAAGCTCCAAAATGGAGGTATAATAGATTTAAATACTCCTTTGTACCAATGTCCATTTCACTCCTCAACAACTCTCTTGCGGAGGGGGCAAGGGGAGGGAGGAGAAGACTGTGAATGTCGTTACGATGCTGCTAGAATTGCACTAGTTCTTGGACTGTTTATTTTTGTATTTATATTTATTTTTCTTTACTACTAGTTCTACATATGGGAGGTGGTGTGTAAGCTTGATGTGGTGTACGAGTCACGACCACTGTATTGTACTGTAACTGTACTGTCCTGTATTGTCTTAAATGTTGCTGCAAGCCTGATTGTCCAAGACAAATTTCTCTCACGAGACGAAATAAAGTAACCTTGAACCTTGAACCTTGATCCGTGGCTCAAATGGTGAATAAATGGTGGTCCCTGGAATCAAAAATGTTGAAAACCCCTGCTCTAAACTGTCTTCTAAATCCTGAATAACCTGAATTCTGAACTCTACGTCAGAGCACTCAAACTATTTCATATCAAGGACCCCCAGAATGACATATATCTGGCTGCTGGCAAACATTTGAAAATATGGAACCCCCAGAAGCGAAATATTGAGCTCAACATTTTCACGCGTGCAAAAAATAGCAGAGCTACAAGTTCAGTGCCACGGTACAGCCATGTTGTGTTTTTGCTACTCGGTTAGAACACACACCAGGATTTGGTCAGGTTTGGTCAAGGCCAGGTTTGCTATTCTGTGTCCTTGTAGTTCTGTATTTGTCTTAACCCATAGTCCAAGAGGTTGCCCAAATAGCCACCTGATCTCTACATCCAATATGGCACAGAACTATTCCCAATTTACCATCATCCAACCAGTTGTTCTGATTGCTAATTGGTTCATGGCAAATCTCCATGTGAACAGACTAGTTCCAAAGTTTCATTCCAAACGGCAACTGCCTTATGTCATTCACTTCAGCTCATGTAATCACACTTACTGACCCCCCCACCCCCACCCCCCTCCCTGCACATTCTAACTGTGTTGACATGGTGACTCATCTACTAATAATTAGTAACTAATCAAACACATAGGGGACACACACACAAAGGAGAGGACTTCTTTCACCTGATGCTTTCGAGGCTACAGCCCCTCTTGGTGGCCAAAGGCAGGCATGCAGCCCCCTGCCCACGCACGCAGCCCCCTGCCCACGCAACCCCCTGCCCACGCAGCCCCCTGCCCACGCAGCCCCCTGCCCACGCAAACGGTAGACAGACAGCATATTTTCTCTCCTCTCCTACACAGATGCTGCCTGTCTGCCAGCCTCTCTGTGACTCTGTCTTTCTGTCTCCCTGTCTGCCAGCCTCTCTGTGACTCTGTCTTTCTGTCTCCCTGTCTGCCAGCCTCTCTGTGACTCTGTCTTTCTGTCTCCCTCTCCCAAGCCTCCCTCTCTACTTTGATAAATACTTCTTTACACAAAGTGCCTCAATGACAAAAAAAAACAACAAAAAAAAACGTTTTTGACGACCTTTTGAAGGGGCTTAAATCTAAATCATTATATCATAACAATCATACATAACAATCAACAATCAATCATAACTTCATATAATCATAATCATTGAAAACAGAAAACTCAGAGTCAGACCTCTAGCTCAAAAATGGCTCCTAAGCCTTCAAAAGTGACAATTTAAACATGGCGGCCACCACCATAATTAAGTATAATAAAATGATGTATGTTTGACTGAATAAGGTATAAAATGGATTGAAATGTATTTTTTTATGATTTCATATATGGGTAATACAATGACATATTCATATTTCAGATCAATTGTGAAGGTACCACTTTAATATAATTTATATTGTGAAAATTGGCCTCTTTGGTAATGAAAAAACGTTTCTTTTTTTTCTTCATTTTTTTAATGGTGAACAATTTCTTCATGATTTGCCTAAATTATTGTTTATTAGCATGCAGTAGACACATGGACAGTCAGTCCCAATTATCTTCAGTGTTCTGGCAGGTGTTGCCAATGAAGTTTCTTGAAACGGCACAATTCAATATACTTCATGTGTACCTTCCTGCAGCCGCAGCATTGGCTGAAACAAACCTTGTGCAAATGCATGACGTGTTCTCCTTGCATGCTTTTGGTATTGGTGGTAAGGAAAGCAGCCGTGGCACCAACAGACCATTCAGGAGCATCCATCCCATTTCAGTCATGGGAGGAAGATCAGGGTGTGGTACTGTAAGTGAGCTTGATTCCATGCAAGAGCTTGATAATGGGAACGCATGATGTGAAACTTTACTGCATCTGAGGTTGGTGGCAGAGTTTCTTGCGGACGCCCCATACAAAACAACTTGACTCTTGCTTCATTGCTTGCACCAACTTCAGGCACACCATATATCCTACAGATAAATTTCTCTGCTGAGCTTGTATGTCTTCCGTAAGAAGACCTTTTCCAAGGCCAATGTTTTCTTACCATGGCAACTAAACTGTTATAGCTTGAAAGGCAAGTAGAGTATTAACTTGACCAGGCCGCCATGTTTAAATTGTCAATTTTGAAGGCTTAGGAGCCATTTTTGAGCTTTACATACAGCAGATTTGGATTCAGCACGCCTTAATACCCCTAGAACACTTGTATGTAATAAATTAACACGATTTGCCTTCGGGGTTCACATTTTTGTAATATGGTCCCAGTCTATAATGTCCATTCTGAGCACATGGCCAATCCAGGTCCACCTGCGTTTATTGATGATGCTGTTCATGTTGTCTTGTTGGGTGGTATGGAGGAGGTTATTGTTGGAGATGGTTTTGGGCCAGAATATGCAAAGGATTTTACGCAGACATGATGTGTGGAAAGTGGATAGGTTATGGATGTCGTTTTCTGTTGTTTTCCAGCATTCTGCACCATAGAGTAGTGTTGATAGTACACAGCTTTGGTAGATCCGGAGTTTTGTTTTGGTGCTATATTGTTTGGATTTCCATATTTGCTTGAGTCTTATGAATGTTGTATGTGCTTTGTTGATCCGGTTTTGAATATCCTTACTGGCCCCCCCGTCGTCATGTATGATGCTGCCAAGATATGTGAAATGATCTGTGTTTTCCAAGACCTGTCCCTCTATTGTTATCTGTGTTGGTGTATTGGTGTTAATGGGCATGATTTTTGTTTTATTGCTGTTAATGATTAGTCCAACTTGTTGGCCATAGTGTTGGAGTCTGTTTGTTTTCTCCTGTAGGTGTGTATGTGTATGTGACATGAGGGCGAGGTCATCAGCAAAGTCAAGGTCTTCAATGGTGGAATGCAGGGTCCATCTTATCCCTCTTGTCTTGTCTTCTGTGGCTCTCCTCATGACCCAGTCTATTGCAAGGTTGAACAGCAACGCTGACATCACACAACCTTGGCGGACTCCGGATTGCACCTCAAAGCTGGTGGTGCTTGTTCCCACAGTGCATGAAAAGCCAGTATAGAACTGCTTGATGATTTTAACTATGTGGGAGGGGATTCCATAGCTCCTCATGATCCTCCAGAGACTATCGCGATGGATGCTGTCGAAAGCCTTCTGGAAGTCAATAAAGTTTATGTACAGCTGTCGTTGCCATTCACTGCACTGCTCAATGATGTTCCTGAGAGTGAATATCTGGTCGACACATCCCTTTCCTCTCCTAAAACCGGCTTGTTCATTGCGGAGTACTTGGTCAACTGCTGGTGTAATGCGGTGTATGATGATTTTGCAGAATATTTTGCTGGGAACAGAAAGAAGTGTGATGCCCCTCCAGTTGTTACAGTCGGATAGTGACTCCTCTAGACCAGTGGTTTTCAACCATTTTCATACCAGGGCCCACTATTTATTCAGTATTTGTACCAGTACTAAAGACTCTTTTACTTTTGTCCACAATTCCAGGCTGGCTTTCGGACACAAAAACAGGCAAACACACAGATCAAAATGACCATCAATCTTCTACATTCTCTAGGTGTGTAGACTTGGGCTAATTCATATGATGAATATTTCAACTGATGGTCCGCGGACCACCTGTTGAAAACCACTGCTCCAGACCAGAACGCCTGGGCCAGGCTACATCTGCCGCCTGCCTTCAGTTTCCCTACACACTGCTGCCTCTTTGGTTTCCCCCTGCCACCAATTAAGAGGACATCTGATAAATGCAGCCTTCACAGCAGAGTTCTTTTCACCTGACAGGGGGGTTTCCCTGGTCGGACGTAGCGCGTGGAAGGAACACGTTTATTCCAATCCATCAGGCTTGCCGGATGGCCAGGGGGAGACAGTTTAGAGACCAGGATTACTGCATGTTTTTGTGAATCCAGTGTTTCTGACACTGCATTCTAGTTTCTGCCAGTAGATTCTAGTTTCCACCACTAGATTCTAGTTTCTGACACTAGATTCTAGTTTCTGACACTAGATTCTAGTTTCTGACACGAGATTCTAGTTTCTGCCACAAGATTCTAGTTTTTGACACGCTTTTCCTGAAAAATAAAAAGTATGTTTTAAATTTCTCCTCCCACAGATGCCTCACTGGACACAACATTTCATGACCTTTTTTTAGTCTGTTCAAGTGAACATTTGGATCTTTTAGGACCTTTTTTTCTGAGAGTGTGCAAATGGAACCAAATGGACCCGCTAGGGTCCATTTGGTTCACATCTGCACACTCTCAGGAAAAAATGCAACAGGCAACACCTTCCCTTCCCATGGGAATTACAACCATTTTACGTCACGTGTCTCATCATGTTGCCTGTTGACGGTGACACTGCTAGTTGATATTGATCAAAATATTGCTAGTCTATCAGGGGCCTTTACGGTGGGAAACAGAAAGGTGTTTTTTCCTCCTCCTCCCCCTGCTCACCTTGAGTGCCTCCGTCTGCAGGCCCAGGCCCTTGGTGCAGAGCTCCATCACGCTGTAGGAGCAGAAGGTGTCTCGAACCTTCAGCTGGCTCACCGCCAGCAGCCACAGGGCAGGGTTGGACTCCAGCTCCACCGGAGGAATCAGGATGGACTGGTGCCCCGAGTATACACTGTATAGGAGGGAAGGAGGGAGGGAGGGAGGGAGGGGGAGGGAGGGAGGGAGGGAGGGAGGGAGGAGGGAGGGAGGGAGAGAGAGAGAGAGAGAGAGAGAGAGAGAGAGAGAGAGAGAGAGAGAGAGAGAGAGAGAGAGAGAGAGAGAGAGAGAGAGAGAGAGAGAGAGAGAGAGAGAGAGAGAGGGAGAGAGAGAGAGAGAGAGAGAGAGAGAGAGAGAGAGAGAGAGAGAGAGAGAGAGAGAGAGAGAGAGAGAGAGAGAGAGAGAGAGAGAGAGAGAGAGAGAGAGAGAGAGAGAGAGAGAGAGAGAGAGAGAGAGAGAGAGAGAGAGAGAGAGAGAGAGAGAGAGAGAGAGAGAGAGAGAGAGAGAGAGAGAGAGAGAGAGAGAGAGAGAGAGAGAGAGAGAGAGAGAGAGAGAGAGAGAGAGAGAGAGAGAGAGAGAGAGAGAGAGAGAGAGGGGGGGGAGAGAGAGAGAGGGAGAGAGAGAGAGAGAGAGAGGAGAGAGAGAGAGAGAGAGACAGAGAGAGAGAGACAGAGACAGAGAGAGAGAGAGAGAGAGAGAGAGAGAGAGAGAGAGAGAGAGAGAGAGAGAGAGAGAGAGAGACAGAGAGAGAGAGAGAGAGAGAGAGACAGAGAGAGAGAGAGAGAGAGAGAGAGAGAGAGAGAGAGAGAGAGAGAGAGAGAGAGAGAGAGAGAGAAAGAGAGCATATGGGTCAGTGTGGACTGGTGACCTGAGTACAGTGTTGCCAACTGCCAAAATCCAAAATGCACTAGTGGCACTTCCAAAATGCACTAGAATGCGTTAGATGCTTGCCTGGAAGGGAATATACAGTATATGTATATACAACATATATATAAACATAGGGATAAAAAAGACCATTAATTTTCTACATTCTCTAGTTGTGTAGACTTGGGGCTAATTGACATGAATATTTTAACTTGAGAGTGTAAAAATGAAACCAAATGGACCCGCAAGGGTCCATTTGGTTTCATTTTTACACTCTCAAAGAGTTACATCTGGTTAACCAACTGTCCATCATTTAGCCTGGAGACCACTGGTTGAAAACCACTGTCATAGGAGGAAAAATGGTTAAAAAATAAGGGTTTTATCTCTGGCGCCTGTTGATCAATTCCACCCCAACTCACCAGCCAAAAAGCACTAGATTTTCCGGGAGGATCTTTTCACTAATTTTGGTGCTAGGGGGGGTCTGAAAAAAAGCTAAATATAGCGACAAGTGCATCAAGTTGGCAACACTGCTCGAGTATCCTAGTACACGCTGCATGAGAGAGAGACAACATATGGATATTCATTAATTAATTCTCACTTCCTCCTCTTCTGTGCCAGAGGAATAAATACTGTACATTCTCAGTATAACCATAGGAAAGTATGACGTAATAGGTTGTCATGACATTGGAATCCATTTCATGGATGGATGGCACTTGGATGATTTGAGACATTTTGCCCCAAAAATGTAATTAATCACTGCCTGCTGTCTGCCTCAGAACTACTTGATTTTAGCCTGAACTCAGATCTTTGTACCATAAATTAGGGTTGTCCCGATCACATTTTTTTCCTCCCGTTCCGATTCCGATCATTTCAGTTTGAGTGTCTGCCGATCCCGATATTTCCTGATGCGATCACTTTTTTTTCTCCTCCCTCATCATTCCCGATAATTTTTCCCGGTCAGATACATTTTGCAAATGCATTAAGAAAAAAAAAAGGACTAAAACTCAATTAAATTGTCCCAAGAAAAAGATGTTAAGAAATCATATTACCGTAAGTCCACCAAATAGCAGAATGATAAAGCAGACTAGAATAGCACTCCTCACTCAAATGTACACTTGGGCAACTCCAAATTCCCCAACATTTTATTTACCTGCCATAGTGTCAACCCCTTACCACTGTGTCGGATCTGTGGTTATACTGGTATATTTACCAATACTGAATGGTCTGATAATGACAAATGAGGGCCAATAGTGATACTTTTCTGGTACCGTATACAGTATTTGCCGATACCGATATGAACCGATATCACAAAAAAGGGCCAATCCGATACTTCTCCCGATACCGATACAGTATCGGGACATCCCTACCATAAATAATTTTCCTGTTTTAACCTATCGTGTCCTGATCATATTCTAGTTTCTGATGCTAGATTCTAGTTCCTCATGCCAGATTCTGCAAGAGAACATGTTGGAGGGGCAAGAGAAAATGGTATGGGTGCGGCTACATCGCCCGTGCCGCGAATGTAGTTAGTTAGTAGCAGTAGTAGTGTTTCAAATCATTTTAAATGTAAGTACTTTAATTTGGAATATCTTGGGTTGTTTTGCATGGCATCGTGTTTGGGGGGGGGGGGTATTAAGGGTGGCACTGCCCATTGGAGCTGCCCATTATTTTAGGCAAGATGCTTTTCTTGCCTAAAATAAGTTCTGTAACCGAAAATGGTATGGGTGCGACTTCATGAAGATGAAGTCGCCCACATGCCATTTTCTCCTGCCTCCCCAATTGGGAAATATTATATCCGCCCTTTGCCGAAACACATTGCAATAGTAATGATTGAAGAATTTTTTTATCATCCTTAGGGCCCTCAAAATAACATATTAAAAATCAATTATTACTGTATATACATTTTGGATCAAGGTAAATTCATATTGGCCTACCATGGAAAACCTATACAAGGGAAACATTTTACATTTAAATGATGCTACATGTCACATGCTAACTAGCATGTGACATGTCAAACTTGGGTTATTCATGATTCCGAACCCGTTCCCAACATTAATTGTGCACGAAAAAACACTTGCCCAAATACAACCTATATGAAAGGATCCAGATAATTTTATTTGGGTAAAGGTACAAAACAAAATGCACTACCAAAAGTACCAAAGGTAAAAGTATATAGAGTTATAAAGAATGTCTCGTCTAAAACTTTTGAAAACCAAGCAGGTCTACAAGCACTGCAAAGTTGTAGGTCAGCATATACACGTACGCACACAGAGAAACTATTTTTGTCACTTGAGGACCTTAAAATAATTCCCCATGTTGTTGTTTTGTTTTGTTTTTTCTCCCTCCCAGTCTTAGCGGATCTGTGTGGGAGGCTTGCTGACAGAATGTTTTCACAATGCCTGGGGTTTTGGGGAGAGATATAAATATATCAGTCTAAAATTGTACACACTGACATGCAGGGCACATTTTACATGAGAGTGCACAAAAAAACCTGTAAAATACAGTGTTGTTTCAAAGGTGGGAAGATTTTCTTTGGTTTAAATAAGTGTTAACTTCTTCCCTGTCCATGATGCCGTTCACAACAATTATCAGGTGAGACCTGACTCATGACATCTCATAAAATACTGTATAAGAAAACCTAATCATGAATGGAGAGACCTAATCAGCAATGGAGGCCTAAGCTGCCTAAGCTGTTCGGATTTGGCAGGAAAACAATACCGTTACAAAAAGGAAAAAATAAAATGAAATAAAAATACAGAGATAAGAGCTCTCTATTCTTCTTGACCAGGGGTTTTCAACCTTTTTGACACCAGGGACCTCTATTTATTCAGCATTTGAGCCACGGATCACCATTTGATGACATTTTAGCCCCAAAGACCTAAAACTAAAGATTTTTTTTTTTCCCCACAATTCCAGGCTGGATTTTGCAAAAACAAAACAGTGTAGACTTCTTAATTAAATAGTGCCAATTCAGATGAATATTTTAACTCTTGTGAGTGTGAAAATGAGTTACAACTGGTTAACCAACTATCCATTATTTAGCCTGGGGACCACCTGGAACCCTCTCAAGGACCACTGGTGGTCTCCGGACCACCTGTTGAAAACCCCTGCCATAAGCCAATAGGAGTCTGCCCCCATACTCTGAAGCTGTTCGTATTTAGCAGGAAAAGAATACCTTTACAAAAAGGGAAAAAATACAGATAAGAGCTCTCTATTCTAGATTCATATTATGGAAAAACTGACATTCAAACTCAGACTGCAGGAAGATCGAATGGAGGCATGCTGGTGGAAATGGACAGTGTATAAGAAGGAAAATGTGAATTGAAAACTATGGGAGGGGGAAACCTGGGTTTGGAACGTGATATGTGGAGTATGTGGTGTGGAAAATCATGTGTGTTGTTTCTTTTCTTTTTTTTCTCCTTTTTGTAAATGGAAAATTAATAAAAATATAAATGGAAAAAAAGAGCTCTATATTCTCCTTTACGATGAGCAAGATCTGAGGTCAGGGGCGGATCTAGGCATGGGCATGGGGTGGGGCAATGCCCCCCTAAATACCCAGTCTGCCCCCCCAAACACGATGCCATGCAAAACAACCAAAGATATTTCAAATTAAAGTGCTTATATTTAAAATGATTTGAAACAATACTACTACTGCTACTAACTGCAATTTGGCACCACTAAACCATTTCATCATTGAAAACAGAAAACTCTCTGAGTCAGACCTTTAGCTTTATGCATGCTGCGTGCCTGTTGCAACTTCAACAACAACTGATGTAATTAATGATGTTTTACTTGACTAATAAAAGTCCTGTAACTGAAAATGGTATGGGTGCGACTTAATGAAGCCGCCCCCGTACCATTTTCTCTTGTCCCTCCAACATGTTCTCTCCCCCCCCCCCCCCCCCCCCCCCCCCAAATGGGACATTTTACATCCGCCCCTGTCTGAGGTTATTGGTTGAAAATGTGTTTGTTTGCATGGACATTGATGAGACTGACCTGCACTCCAGCCAGCATCCCCGTAGTGGACACACTGAAGTCCAGGTAGGCCAGACCGTCTGGGTTGGTGGGTTTATAGAGGACTGGGGGCTTCTTCTTTGGAAGGTCATCTGGATGGACACACACACACACACGCGCGCACACACACACACACACACACACACACACACACACACACACACACACACACACAGTACACACACAAAGTACACACAAAGTACAACAGAACATCAATGACAGAAACCAGACGCGTACAGTAAACCCTGTACAGCCTTTTCCATATCAGCTAGGGTCCACTATATATTCTGCATCTTGGCCAGAGACCACCATTTGATGTTGAGTTCAGTCTCTTGAACCCAACATCAAGGATTTTATAGTTTTTGACCACAATTAAGCAGAGATAACTGGCGAAATGTTGGCCAAAATAACAATTCTTCTACATTTTCTAAATGTGTAGAACTGCAGATTCTTGAAAATTGAGCAATGAAGTTATAAATTAATCCTGAGAGCGTGAAAATGAAACCAAACCATGTGGTTCGGCGCCACAGATAGCTATGTCTTTTGACCGCTGTGCATCGACCCATTCGACTCGACTTTGACTTTATTGTTCAACAAGTCGACTTGGAAAAAGCTCAAGTGGTTAATGCCCTGGTGTGCAGGTGTGTGCATACCCGTGTCCAGCACCGGGGGCCAGTTCCTGATGTCCACGGTGGCCATGGCCTCTTTGGAGCGCAGCAGCTTGCAGATGACGGCTGTGGATCACACACGCTGAACGACTGACCTGTAACACACACACACACACACACACACACACAGAGGGAGAGAGAGAGAGGAAGTAATGTAAGTCGACAGCGAGGATTCAGTGACGATGGCGTTGTGCTCAAATTGTACTCCAACTCTACAGCAGCACGTAGTAAGAGCGCAGCAAAGTGCAGTGAGTGATTCAGTGTGTCCTCCCCTGCACGGTGTGTGTGTGTGTGAGGGTGTGTGTGTGTGTGCGTGCGTGTGTGTGCGTGTGTGTGCGTGTGCGTGTGCGTGTGTGTGTGTGTGTGTGTGTGTGCGTGTGTGTGCGTGTGTGTATGTGTGTGTGTGTTCCTGACCTCGACGATCATCTTGACGGTGGGCAGGGTGGTGGAGATGTTCTGTGTGTGTCTGTGTGTGTGTGTGTGTGTGTGTGTGTGTGTGTGTGTGTGTGTGTGTGTGTGTGTGTGTGTGTGTGTGTGTGTGTGTGTGTACCTGGTGGGTAGACCAGTGCTACATGGTCTCCCTCCTGCAGACCTCCTCTCTCCACCAGCATGGCAGCTACTCTCTCTGCTCTCTTATAGAGACACACGGAGACTACAAATTTCACGCCCCCAAATGAAACAGCGGCTACCCAAAGGGTTCGTTAGAACAGGGTATTCCAGCGGTCAGTGCAATCCCTGCAATCCCAGTCATAAAATACCGTAATTTCACTAATTTATTACTGAGGCTGTAGCGATTTATTCTGTGTTCTGATGACGTGTAAAATATGATTTATTTATCCTTATTACTGTCACACACCTGCCATCTGAATATAAAGCCCACAATGTACTATAATATACTCCATCAGAAATTCACATGTACTAGCATTATAAATCTCAAGTTAATGTGGTCGCACAGTATATACGTCATGGTCCCATCCCTTGAGATTTTCAATACTCAGATATATTAGCTGTGTTTTGTTTCATATGCTATGTATTTGTTTATAATGATCCAAACGGCATTTTACAAGACTAGTTAATACTCCTCTGCATAATTCACTATGGTAGTTGAAAATGTCAGTATATGTCACTCCTCCAAATATAGCTGGCTTATTTTCCCAATTAATCAGCCACATTTATTAATACAACAAGCTGACAACAGTAAAACAGCTGTCAGAGCTCCGAGGTAGGTAAAACATAATAATAAGCTGTGACATGTACCAAATATAGACATGAATGAACAAAGTCAGTCGGGATTGGTGTGTATTGTTGAGAATTCGACTCTTCAAAGTCGGCGATTGTAGCCTCGTAAAGACAGTGACGTCATTTAAAAGCGACAGGTTCTCTGTCTGCAGTCTCCTCTCTGCTCTGTTAGCATTATGGGTAACTAATTCAAGTGGTAAATTAAATGTGAAACACGACCTCTATTGAGAAAAAAACAACAACATGTGTTGAGAAAGACTTCATACATTTGGAATCATATTTTTATTCAAATCAATATAGTCTTCTGTTCATTTCATATTGTTTTAAGGGTAGGCTAACTACAGTGGAATTTCAGTGGACTTCAGTGGGCTGCCGGCAGTCCCCCTTTCTGACGTACCCTCTTGCGTCTCCGCTGTTTCATGACATTTGTAGTCCCCGTGTGTCTCTATGGAGCTGCAGACAGGTCAGGGAGTTGGACACTGCCCCCTACAGGGAGGGAGGGAGAGGGAGAGGGAGAGAAGAGAGCAAGTGTGATGTTTTGTTGTCTTCCTGTCAAAACCCCAATCGAAATACACATGATGTTGTGACATCACAATCTTCTCCCCTCCCCTAACAGCTGTTGGCGTGGCTTCAGTTCACACAGATCACGTGTGTTTCCACCAGAATACTTCTCGTAAACAACAACCAACTTGGTCGTGACTGCTTTAATACTGGTCTACGACTACTTTCTCTGCTTGTGGTCTCGGCTAGTGAGTAGTGAGTAACTAGGACATGACTAATTCATAGGAGAGGGGAGACCCCAAGCCTAAACATAACCATATTTTTAACACTAAGCCCTAAATATAACCACAAGCATGGAGCAATACTGAATAAGCTTAAACATAACCCTATCTCTAACCCTCCCAAGCCAATGCTTTTGTACTTGTACCTTTTGGAGTGTGCGGCCTAGATTTTCGTCACCGCAAAACCCCTTATGCCTTAATTTCTTTGCCTTTTTAAACTGTTTAAAAACATTTATCAATAGTTCAAATGGCCAGTCTACATGCTCAGAACATGTTAATAGATTGGGACATTGAACTATTCCCACAAGTTTATTTTTTTTTTTAAATAGTAAAAAAGGGATAGGGGGTTTGGGATAAGGGGTTTAGCATGTAACGAAAATGGAGCCCTGCGTGTCTTACCCGTGAGCTGAGCAGTGTGTAGAGGATGTGGTCTGGTGTGGTCTGAGCTCTCCACTGCAACACCTCCGACAGGAACAGGAACTACAACACAAAACAAGAGGCGATTTTAGGATTTGATCTTTAGGGGGGCCCAGCCCCCAGTGCTCACAGATGCACATTGTTTCTCACTATGACATTTATTTTGGAGCTGCGGTATAAGTTTTGCTTTAAGTAGTGTTTCCCACTGCAACAGTTTATTTTTAACTCTTCATTTAAAAAGACATGGGTAACAGAGAGCCTGAGCTGCTGCATAATAATGGCATTGAATTTGCCACACATGCGCGTTTATATCTGGACAAATATAGGATTATAATTACCAGTGAACCACAATGCCATGATATATTCAGGGGTGATAGTGAAACAAAATCCTGAGCCTGAACTTTTTTTTTTTTTTTTTTTTTTGGAGAATTCAAAATCGCCACGATGGACAGCTTGCTTGTTGAAATAACACCAATTTAGGCTACCTACTAACGTTATTGGCAGAGACACCGAAAAAACTTGAGGGACATTTTTTTTTCCTTTTCCAGAACGACACCATGCCTGATTTCAGGCATGGCGCCTGAATGCTATCACCCCTGTATATTACGCTCGACACACAGTGTTTGATGGCAGAGCAATATTTTCGCATAATATAATAATTTTAAAATGTGCTGAGCCAGGTGGGGCCGAGCTATCTCACGGTGGGGCCATGGCCCCACTAAAAATAGCCTAGACTCGCCTGACAGTGTGTGTGTGTGTGTGTGTGTGTGTGTGTGTGTGTGTGTGTGTGTGTGTGTGTGTGTGTGTGTGTGTGTGTGTGTGTGTGTGTGTGTGTGTCCTACCCTCTGTGTAGCTACAGGACTGTGTGAGAGCCTGACAGTGTGTGAGAAGAGCGATCCTCATCACAGTGACTCCAAGGACACTGCCGTCCTTACACGTCTTATACTGAGGAGAGAGAGAGAGAGAGAGAGGGAGAGGGAGAGAGAGAGAGAGAGAGAGAGAGAGAAATATATTTCAAGAATAGCAGATTTTCATAGCTTGCCACCGAGTGGAACTATGAGTTTTTCATCACAATTTCCCATCATCCACTTTATTCAATGTCCTACAGTAAATACCTCTATGTATGCTGTGTCATTGTTTGCATCTTTGATGTGGGGGAACCAGTCTCGGGGAGGTTTAGAGAGGTGCTTGGACTCCGTCACAAACCACAGCAGCTTGGGCCAGCCTGGACACACACAAAGACACAAAGACACACGTTCATTGGTCCGGGGACCACCAGTGCTCCCCCCTGGTCCCCCAGCTAAATGATGGACAGTTGGTTAACCAGATGTAACTCTTTGAGAGCGTAAACATGAAACCAAATGGACCCGCAAGGGTCCATTTGGTTTCATGTTTACACTCTCAAGAGTTAAAATATTCATCACGTGAATTAGGCCAAGTCTACACAACTAGAGAATGTAGAAGATCAATGGTCATTTTCATCTGTATGTTTGACTGTGTTGTTCCCAAATCTAGCCTGGAAGTGTTGGACAAAAGCAAAATAAATCTTTAGTTTTGGGGTCTGTGGGGCTAAAATGTCATCATTGACAATGGGATACAGCAGAGTTATGCGACACGGGTGCCAACATTGGCACTTCAGATAGTGATCACTGGCACATGGTAACATGTGTTTAGTAATATAGGTTTAGTAATGTAATGTAATGTCATTCCACTAGTTGAGAAACTGAACTGAATCACCTGGTGACTGACCTATGATACCATCCATGCGGTAATTTAATGACATTTGATTCCAAGAAATTATCCAGAAAAAAGGTGAGTTACAAGCCAAGAGGGGGAAGAGGACGGAATTGTGTGGTTGAGTCGTTATTACTAGGACGTTGTTAGTAGTCAGTGGACTATTGGTTTAACAGTGTATGTATCATGCAGGTACTTGTACTAGTGATGAGTAGCAAGTGTTACAAAAGCACTAATCTTAGCCCACATCTTCACCAAACACAACACACCAGTGGTCCCCACGTTGATTCTATGTCAGGGTGGTGATCCCTTGTTCACAATCGTTTGAAAACCCCTGTTCTAAGGTACTGTACAACAGTGTGGTTACTCTGACTGTAAACATGGCAATAGTGTGGTTGCTCTGACTGTAATAGCGTGTCATTAGTGTGGTTGTTCCAACTGTAACATGTCATTAGTGCGGTTGCTCTGACTGTAACATGTCATTAGCAGTGATGGGCAAGTTACTGGGAAAATGTAGTCAGCTACACTACTTGTTACTCTTGAAAAAATGTAGCTAAGCTACACTACAAGCTATCCCCAGAAAATTGTAGCAGGCTGCACTACAAGCTACACGACAAAAGTAGCTTGATGTAGCTTGCTACATCAACACTACATATATATCTCAACTTAATGTACAACCTTCTAAATAATAATCATAATAATAGAATAATAATATTAGGGGTGGGTTTGAACCTGGGATGGTGGCATGTTTAGGTTTTGGGATGTATATTAGAGGTTTTCTACCCAGTAAAATGGGTGGAATTTGAAAATGTGTATGGGAAAATGTAGTAAGCTACAATCCTTGTTACTCGAAACAAGTAGTGTAGCTTCACTACAAGCTACTCGAAACAAGTAGTGTATTTGCACTACAAGCTATTCCTAGAACAAATGTAGTAAGCTACACTACAAGTTACAGGAAAATGTAGTTAAGCTATGTAGCTTAGCTACTTGTAACAAGCTACTGCCCATCACTGGTCATTAGTGCGGTTGCTCTGACTTTAACGTCATTAGTGCGGTTGCTCTGACTGTAACAACATGTCATTAGTGCGGTTACCTCTGAACTGCGGGATCTCTCCGGTGGCGCTCTTGGGCAGTCCCTTGTGACAGGCGTCGCTGGTCAGCGCCACGGTGACTCCACAGCTGCCCAATAGGAAGCCGATCTGCTGACTGCCGGCGTCCTATAGGCCAAGAAGACATGATTACAACACATGTACGGACTTTTCTCTCATTATCCACTTGTTTTTCCTAACGGTCAGGAGGACCAGGACAAATCAGTGAAGTCTCGATTGTGGCCAGATTTCCACAAACACAAATTCTGGGTGAATCAGGGAGTCAGATTGAGGCCAGAGCCAGACCAACTTGACCCTTAGTGTCCTGAACGCGTTTTGGTGTTTTATCTGTTGAAAAATAGCAGATCAACAAGCTCATGTCGCGCCACCGAGTGGCGCGACATGAGCTTGTTGTTCTGCTATTTTTTGAAAAATTGTGAAAATGTGCTGCAAATCTCTGAATGCATTACTTACATTTTATCTCAATTTTTCGCTTCTGGGGAACGCCGAGAGCAACATGTTTTCAGATGTTAGTCTGCAGCCAAATATGGATAATTCTGGTGGTCCTTGGCTAGAAATATGTTAGCATCACTGACACAGGAGCACAGATTTTTCAGAAAAACTAGAATCTAGTGTCAGAAACTATAGAATCTGGTGTCAAAAACTCGATTCTAGCGTCAGAAAGTAGATTCTAGTGTCAAAAAGGAGATCAGATGTGGTCCAGAATAATCTTTATTATTCTGAATATGAGGTAAAATACCTCCCTGTATGGGCCTTGATCTGGCCCAGTCCTGAACATCACCGTCAGAACAATGTCTTCATGACGACATTCAGCTTGCTGGGTAAGAAGCTTAGCTCCGCTTCACTTGTGTGTGCTAAAATACACTCACACCCTCGTTTTTGTATTCTTGCGTTTGTTTTACTGAGAATAGAAAAAAGTTCTGGGCATAGTTGAAATGGGGCAAACTTTAGGAAGGATTGGGAACTGTTTTGTTGGATAGTTGGTAACCAAATGGACTCTCGTGAATCTTTCAAAAGAAACCAAAAATGAAACCAAATGTCTCTTATGGCACCATCTGGTTTCATGTCACGCTCTCAAGAGTTCAATCATTGTTAAACATCTGCATTATATAATGTAGCTCTCAAGATGTCTACAATATTAGAGAATACGTAGAATAAGGTGACAAATACAAGATAGCTGAAATGAGTTCTCTCCAACAGGTGGCTGGCTGAGAAGTTCGGTCATGCTGGAGAGACTCAGAGTAGAGTCACTGCTCCTTCACCTGGAAAGGAGCTAGCTTTTCTGGTTAGGATGCCTCTTGAGCATCTCCCTAGGAGGTCCTTGAGGCACGTCCCACTGGGAGGAGACCCTGGGGCTCCCCCCGTGACCCGATCCCGACCCCCGTAACCCGACCTTGGATAAGAGGATGAAGATGGATGGATGGATGGATGGATGGATGGATGGATGGATGGATGGATGGATGGATGGATGGATGGATGGGGGCAGTGGCTCAGGGGTAGAGTCACCAGATGGTATGATCCGGGGTGTCCTTGAGCAAGACACTGAACCCCTAATTGCTCCTGATGTGCTAATAGGTTTCCACTGCCGTCAGTGTATGAATGTGTCTGTGAATAGATGAATGTGATGCACAATGTACAATGTAAAGCACCTTGGATGAAGGTTCTATATAAATGCACCATTTGATGGATGGATGTAGAATTGTTACTTTGATCAATGATTGCCTTTTCTTCATCTATAATTGCACCACGTCTGTACGTCTGTAATGCATATTAACTCAAGAATAATGAACACTTTTAAGCCCCTATGAAAAGTGTTGAAAGGACAATGCATCAGGTTGGTCAGAGCCACTGGGAACCAAGAAGTGAATTTATCCCCACAGCAGGAAACCAATCACTGTAACCCGCAATCAGCCATGTACTAAAAAGCTCTCGATTGCAGAAAAGAAATCAGCAATTGCCAACCTTTGGCTCAAATTAAATACAGTCCTCTGCTAACTGCAAAAAGCACACAGTGCAATTTGATTCATCTGCAAGACGGGAAAATGGGACATAATAAATTTACCATACTTTCTTAAAATGAAATGTTCTAATGAAGAACTTGTTCAACTTTAAATGGTTTGACCAGCATGTCAATTACCACCGCTCACTACCAGAGACCTGATTCATGGACAGGGTTTTACACTGTTTTAGATTGGCACATGCTGAAAATATACATGCTTGTAGATCTGCTACTTTCAGCATGCAATTAACCAAACAAGAACTGACTTTTATTCTTCTACCGGAACTCTTCTACACTAGTCCATCCCTAATGTTATTTTGCGAGACAGAAAGATAATTTTGCAACCATTATAAACCACCCGCGACCGGTGGTCAATGGTCGTGGCCGTTGTGTGGATGAAAAGTTTTGATTAAATTTTTATTCATCATGGCAGAGTTTTTATTTAGTTTTCCTTTAGTTTTGGTTCTCATGGTAGTTGAACATTTTGTCATTATAGTTTTGCCAAAATCAACACTAGTTGAATGCCTTCCAGTGCAGAGTGCAAGTATTGCGAGTGAGGGGCACCTCTATGGGCACAGGGACTACCTCTATAAGCAGTAGGATTACCTTGCGAGTGAGGGGCACCTCTATGGGCACAGGGACCACCTCGGCCAGCAGACACCCGTAGAAAGCCACCATGAAGGCCACCGGATCGTTGTTGGGAAACACTAGCGCCACCTAGAGGAGAGGAGACCAACCCACAGACCAAACAACCAACAGTTAGTGGTAAGTGAGTTTAATGTAATTTAAACTACATTAGATACTGGCTGAACTGAGTTGAACAGAACTGTGTGCGTGCGTGTAGTAAGGTATCACTCACCCGGTCCCCGGTCGGACCATGGGCTCCTGTTTACTCCCCAGCTTGTGCAGGATGTTGTAGGCTAGCTTGATGCTTCGAGACCACAGCTTCCCTACAGGGTGCAAAACACAGGGTATGGGAGTGAGTGAGAGAGAGAGAGAGAGTGTGTGTGTGTGTGTGTGTGTGTGTGTGTGTGTGTGTGTGTGTGTGTGTGTGTGTGTGTGTGTGTGTGTGTGTGTGTGTGTGTGTGTGTGTGTGTGTGTGTGTGTGTGTAAACAGATTCATGAAAAAACAAAACACAGCAACAATATTGACCGCAACAAACAGTATAACTAGCAATATGGTTGAAGGGCTCTGCTCTCCACTATGCTGGGGAAACTGGAGGCCAGGAGCAATTCTGCAAATATACCCCATGGCTGGTCATTGGGGATCGATAGAAGTAGGAAAAAAAGGCTAAAATAAAAATGTTATTTTAGTCAGGACTTGTCCTTTATAGAAAGTCTACCTGGTTGGTCGCCTGAGGAGCAGAGGAGCTAATAAAAGTTCCCCAGGTGGAGGGTGAATTCTCCTCCAATCAGAATCGAGCAGCAGGTTCACATAGTGTAGCTACTCTTGGGCGCCCCTAGTGCACCAGGCTGGTACTACACCATGAAATTCAAATCACTTACCCTACCTTTAAAATATTCCTAAAAATAGAGGAATTAAGTTGGAAACTTCTCCTTTGGTCCAAACATTCCTAAGACCTGTGAGATTGGTCCAGTGAAGAAAAAAAAGTCAAAGAAATATTGTGGGTGAAAGGGATTTTTCTCTACCACATTATGACTAAACAAAAAAATAGGGACGAGTGCAGGGAAACAAAACTGAGCACCTCAGACATCAGCAACATTATGTAAAAAAAAAAGCTACTTAAAGTTTTTTGTTTTGTTTTTTTTTTTTTTATATAATGTAACTCTTGAGTTTAAAATGAAACCAAATGGACCTGTAAGGGTCCATTTGGTTTCATTTTACAATCTCAAGAATTACAGAAGTATAAAGGGTCCATTTGGTTACCAACTGTCCATCATTTAGCCTGGGGGACCACATGTAATCCTCTCAGGGACCACTGGTGTTCCCCAGACCAGTGGTTGAAATCCTCAGTGTCTT
The DNA here is from genome assembly GCA_039105355.1 of Benthosema pterotum. Classification (NCBI taxonomy): domain Eukaryota; kingdom Metazoa; phylum Chordata; class Actinopteri; order Myctophiformes; family Myctophidae; genus Benthosema; species Benthosema pterotum. Next base: position 7,210,728 of record CM076982.1, read on the forward strand.
ACCGTATGTGGCAAAATGTTTCGACATTTTCTAAATGTGTACACTCTTGAGAATAAAGTACTTCAGATGTCTAAATATAATTTAACTCTTGAGAGTGTAAAATGAAACCAAATGGACCCTTAGTCCCTTACGGGTCCATTTGGTTTCATTTCACGATCTCAAGAGTTACAGATCTAAAAAAGGTCCATTTGGTTATCAACTGTCCATCATTTAGCCTGGGAGACCACATGTACCGTAATTCCCAGACTATAAGCCGCTACTTTTTTCACATGCTTTTGACCCTGCGGCTTATACAACGGTGTGGACAATCTATGGATTTTTACAGGTGTTTTCAACAAAGTTGGTTAGCCAGATGTAACTCTTTGAGAGCGTAAATATGAAGCCAAATGGACCCTTGCGGGTCCATTTGGTTTCCTGTTTACACTCTCAAGAGTTATAATATGCACCATCTAAATTACCACCACTTAATTAATAACTCATGGTGATTTTGATCTCTATGTCTATGTCTATGTCTGTTTTGTTTGCGAAAATCCATCCTGGAATTGTGCACAAAACCAAAACAAATCTTTAGTTTTGCGTTCTGTGGGGCTAAAATGTTGTCAAATGGTGGTCTGTAGCTCAAATGCCGAATAAATAGTGGGCCTTGGGATCAAAAAGGTTGTGAACCACTGCTCTAAAAGAAGCTTGTTGTCTGGTGCGGCTTATACAGGTAACAAACAGTATTTCGCCCCAAATTTAGCTGGTGCGGTTTATATTCAGGTGCGACTTATAGTCCAGAAATTACGGTAATCCTCTCAGGAACCAGTGATGTTCCCCAGACCACTGCTTGAAACCCTCTGCAGTAGAAGCATGGTATCAGTGTCTTACCGTATGTGAGCACGTAGAGGGGCTTCCCAGCCGTGTCCAGGCTGGTCAGACAGGGGGCTTTGGGGGAGATGGTCCCCCAGCGCTGCAGGGCAGCCTCCAGGGACGGGGGCCAGTTGGTGACCACGCCCAGAGACTCTCCCCGCGCTGGCAGCATCTCTGCCCCCTCCGGACGGGGCTGCTTGGGGTCCGGCTGCTGGACTGGAGACAGAGAGAGGCAGGACAGGAGGGAGTCATCACCAAATATACTGTATGGTACAATGAATGAATGAATGAATGAATGAATGAATGAATGAATGAATGAATGAGTTTATTTTCGTGTCTGGCTGCTTTTCGCAGCCCATCCCACACGAGATTATTCAGACACAACATCATCAATTCCAGTGTCATCACGCTGACATCAAAATAAAAGAAATAAATAAAGTTAATTGTCATATACAAATTACATATACAAGGTTCATATATTGTCATGCATTGCATATGTACAAAGTACATATACAATACATCACTATTATCTAACATGTAGGAGAGAGACTGAGAGGGAGACAAAGAGACCGAGAAGGAGACAGAGAGAGAGACAGAGAGACAGAGAAAGAGAGACAGAGAGACCAAGAGGCAGAATAGTACAAATATATACCCCTGAAGGTAAGCTGAAGGTAAGAATATGTTTTATTTCCCAGTGGAAATATACTGTATAAAAATAGATATGTTCGTATATAATAATAATCAACTAGGATCTGATATTCAAAGTTCTTATTTCACAAATGGGTGTTTAAAAACTGAGGTTTTCTTATAATCAGAGCCCTGTCTATTCTAGCGGTTTCAAGACTTTTTTAATACAACAAAAAAAGACCCCAGTTCAAATATTTAGTTCAAATTGATTATTTTGTAGTAAATAACCACAATTCCAGGCTGGATTTGGAAATACAATACAGGCAAACATAGATAAAAAAAAATGACGATTAACCTTCTACATTCTGTAGTTGTATAGGGCTAATTCACATGATGAATATTTTAATTCTTGAGTGTAAACTCTTGAGAGTTACATCTGGTTAACCAACTGTCCATCATTTAGCTGGGGACCACTGGTGGTCCCCGGACTACCGGTTGAAACCACTATTCTATGGAATCCAAATGACTGAAGTCGGTGGCTGGGGCGACCGATGAGAAGTTTAATCCATGCATCCAGTGCTTTCATCATTTCCCCTGACTCTGTCCGACCATCTGTTCAGCGTGTTGTGGAGGTTTGCAGGGACCCCCACTCCCTGTGTGGGCCTCGTCAGACGTCACCTTAATTTGGTTTGTCAACGCCGCCAGTTGGGAGGTATTAAGTGTCCGAGCTCCGTATCCCGGAGCAGCTGTTATTCCAAGATGGTTGTTATGAACCTTATACGCCGATCCTACCAGTAGTGTTGTAGTTCTCGAGACATTGTCTCGTCTCGAGACCAGTCTCAAGACAAATTTTCATTGTCTCGGTCTTGTTTTTGTCTCGCTTTGTTTTGTCTTGGTCTTGTCTCGACCTTGTGGCTCTCCACTTTATTTGTCTTGTGGTCTCGTCTTGTTCTCGTATAATTTTGTCATGGTCTTGTCTCGACCTCGGAGCCATTGTCTCGGGTCTTGATCGCCAACAAGACCTCTCGAGACAAGACAATGCAAAGGAAAAGTTCTATTCATTGTGTGGCACGAGGACCCATTCATAAAGACAGCTGCAGGCACAAATAGCAATATACTTTTTTCTTCTGTAAATATTGAAAAGAAAGTAGACAGACAGTGGGATGTGTCTGATTAGGGATTTTTTATATTCTAGGTCTTGGCCTCGGTCTTGTGTCTTGTCTTGTTCTCGGCCCCGCTAGGTCTTGGTCTTGTCTTGATCTCGACCCTCTAGGTGCTAGTCTCGTCTCAATCTCATCTCGATCAAGTCCGTGGTTGTCTTGGTCTCGTCTTGGTCTTGACCCCTCTAGGTGCTAGTCTCGTCTCGATCTCGTCTCGATCAAGTCCGTGGTTGTCTTGGTCTTGTCTTGGTCTCGATTTAAGTGGTCTCGACTACAACACTACTTACCAGTCCTCACGGTGGTCCACGGCACGCCAAGAGACATCAAAGTTCTTTCCATCCACCCTCAACCTAGCAGGCACTACAGTAGCTAAGCTTTAAGGCTCATTCAGAGTTTAGAATTTCGGTGATCACCACAAGCACCGCTCAGAGCACCGAGACCGCCACTATTCATAGTCCACTACTACATTGCCATTGCCTTGGCATTAAAGGCAATGTCCTATCCTGGTTGGCATCATACCTTACCGGTAGATCTTTCTCGGTATCCATCGGGAGCTGTGAGTCTCATAGAGTTGACGTCCCATTTGGCGTTCAAGGGTCGATTCTGGGTCCCCTGCTTTTTAATTTATACATGCTTCCTCTCGGGTCCATCATAAAAAAGCACAACATTTCCTATCAGTCCTATGCTGACGACACACAATTGTACATTTCGGTCCCTGCTACTGACTCTAATTCAGTGAATGCCCTTGTCCAGTGTATGTCTGATATTAAAGTGTGGATGTCCAACAATTTCTTAAAATTAAATGACGACAAGACTGAAATCCTTTTAATAGGTCCTAAACCTTTAAAGGATCATATTAGCTCATTATTACACCCTTTATTGGTGAAACCCTGTGATCATGTGAAAAATCTGGGTGTGATCTTTGACGATGAGCTTTCCTTTGGGAAGCACATCTCTTCCCTTACAAAGTCCGCTTTTTATCATCTTAGAAATATATCCAAGGTTAGAGGCCTCCTGTCTCTCTCTGACTGTGAGAAACTGGTCCATGCTTTTATTTCTAGCAGGTTGGACTACTGCAATGTACTTTATTCAGGAGTAACCAAACAGTTGGTACAGAAACTCCAGCTTGTTCAAAATGCTGCTGCGAGAGTTCTGACTAGAACTAAGAAGTTTGATCACATCACACCGGTTTTGCATTCCCTTCACTGGCTCCCTGTAAAACAGAGAATTGATTTTAAAGTACTTCTTATTGTTTTTAAATCTATAAATGGCATAGCTCCCTCCTACATATCTGACATGCTTGTCCCATATGCCCCTTCTAGATCCCTTCGATCCTCCGACAAAGGTCTCCTCACCATCAGAAGGGTTAACTCAAAATCTGGTTCTGGTGCATTTAGCCACTATGCTCCCACACTCTGGAACTCTCTGCCCACTGATATAAGGTCTTCTACCACACTTGCCCTGTTCAAAAGCAAACTTAAAACCTACCTCTTCTCTGCTGCCTTCAGCTAGCTTGTTAATGTTTTTGTTTGTATTCTCCTGTTATTTTATGCATCTTATTCATGATATTGTTTGTTTATAATTACTTTGCTTTGTTTTATTTTTCTTGTAAAGCACATTGAGTCCTTGCTTGTCACGTGAAATGTGCTATATAAATAAACTTGACTTGACTTGACTACCAGTACCTTGCTCCTACTCTTCCCCTCTCCCGTTCTCCCGTTCTCCTTGCGTCCGTTGTTGTTTATTTTCCCCTCTGTTTCTCTCTCTACTTCCTACCTGCCTCAATTCGCTAGTCAAAAAATCCTAAAAGTCCAATAGAAATGTCCTATCAGATTTTATAATCCCTTCTGCTCCCTTTATGTTTATGTCTAATTCTACTAATGTCTTTGTCTCTATCATTGAATTCCTTCCTTGGTTTTCTTTTTTTTTTTTTTTGGTCTCCAGCCGTTAAAAGCGGCTACCGGCCAATGTGATTGGTTGAGCTCTGTTTGGTGCGCGTTCCCAGTGAGCACCGCTGGAGTGGTTAGTTAAATCAGAGAAGAGGGCTAGGAAGAGCGGTGCCTGTGACGGTATGACATCATATTATAGGCAACAGTGGGCGCGGTGATCACCGAAAATCAAACTACAAATGGGCCATTAGCCTGGGTGGCAGGGTTGAGAGTGGATGGTACCTTACGTCATTTTGTAGTCATCGTTTCGTAGTGATTGAGCCGGAAAAAACCCTCAAAAGCGGTTGCCTGGCTCCAGCCCTGAATCAACACCTTAAATTATTTTCCCTGGGGATTCAGGTCTGGTGATGCGGTCTATGGGTCCCGTCGGTATTAGTTGAAAATCCGACTACAGCATCTTATTGGTTTACAGCCCTGTCACTCAACAGTGCCAAAACAAACAAACAAACATGCCTCCTCCAATGCTTCTTTAAAGAAGTGTCAGGTTTTATAAACATCGTCATCCGAAACAAAAAGGTAGCAGGCACGCAGGCAGGCAGACAGACAGGTAAGCACTTTAATCATAAGCACTTTAATTTGAAATATATTTGAATTTTGGGTTGTTTTGCATGCCATCATGTTTGGTGGGGCAGTCAGGTCATTTAGGGGGGCACTGCCCCCTCATGCCCATGCCTAGATCCACCCCTGACCGGCAGACAGACAGACAGACAGACAGACAGACAGACAGACAGACAGACAGACAGACAGACAGACAGACAGACAGACAGACAGACAGACAGACAGACAGACAGACAGGTAGGTAGGTAGGTAGGTTAAGGTAGGTAGGCAGACAGACCTTCTAGAAGCTCGTCAAAGTCGTCCACAAAGAACTCCCTGAGTGGAGGTCTGCGAGGCTGTTTCAGTGTGTTCACCAGCTGCTGGATCTTAGCAGACACACGGCTGCTGACTGGCAAACCTGGAACACACACACACACACACCACACACCACACATAATGTTGACGAAAAGGCAATTTGACGTTTTTCTTCTACATACTGAATTACATTTACTCAAGTTGGGAGCCTACTGAATTAATGAATCGTGTATTGCCAAGGTACCCTCCCCCACCCCATTGGAGATACACGATATTGACACAGATGTCACACTGTGCTGTATACTGTATATCGTGATCAACATCTCTGTTGCTAGGAGAAAAACCGGAACTGGTTGGTCAGTATTCCCCCATTCAAATGGTAGCTCAGATTGTGTTCATGATCAACAAGACTGTTTTACACGTTGATCACCTCAGACTGTCTACAGTGACCACAAAACACAGAGCAGACATTTAAATGACCCCAGCCATTGAAAGCGAAATATTAAACACACAACACCAAAGGCCGATGACACACACTTGGACTTAATTAAGCCATGGTGACAAAATAATTTGCGATCCAATTTGCGCCGCTTTGCGCCAATTTGCGCAAAAATGACCATTCGCTTACATTCTCTGATTGAATGTGTAGACTTTGGGCTAATTTAGATGATGAATATTGTAACTCTTGAGAGTGTAAAAAATTTGGTTTCATTTATACGCTCTCAAAGAGTTACATCTGGTTAACCAACTTTCCATATTTAACTTGGAACTCTCAAGGACCACTGGTGGTCCCTGCCCGGGCCGGTCAGAGTGAGCCAAAGGGCCGCATTTGGCCCCCGGGCCGCATAAAGGCCAGGTATGGTCTAGCAGAATTGATGCTCTCAAAAGATCAGCAAAACCTGGACTAAGATACGTTTTTGCTTACAGCACTGCATATATGTGCTACACACCATCACAGCACGCACACAAATTGACTAGATCTTCCCCGTCTGTCAGATTATAATGGGCTATAGGCCTATATGTACAGTATATGCACGAATTGAACCACATGGACCATTGTAGTTTCATTTGATTCCACCTGTACACTCTCAAGAGTTACAGACCCATACAGGGTGTGCACGCCGGCCTTATCCAAAGTAGAAGAATGGCTTAGTTACTAGAGATCGACAGACCAGGCTTTTGGCCGACATTTCCGATCACCGATTAGTGGAACAGCAAAAAGACTGCAACCGAGCTAGTACAATTATTATTATTATTATTATAAGCAGAAATGTTTTAGTTTGCCCTCCATCAAATGCACCTTTTTCAAACTCAAGTGCAATCATATATTGTAGCAGCATTGGAAATATTTTGCTGTATGAAGTACAGGCACAGCTTCAAACAAATGGAAAAGAGAAAATACATTTTGGGTCATTTGAATCAGAGACACACAGGAACACCTTACGAATATACCGTAATCTACGAGATTTTCAATGAAAGTGATTGTTGTAAGCTACCATTTTTGCACATTCATAAGAAATATAATCGGCTGCTCTTTTTCGATCATATTTTGCACCGATACCGATTATATATACATAAAAAACATGAATATCAATACATAAATATCAGTCTATCACCCTTAGCAACACAGTAACAGAGTCATCAAAACTAAACATTGTGATATATAATAATAACCAGATCTACTCTACTCTACTGAGTGCCAACTTTATAGCGGGAACCCCTAGTGGTAGTTTTACCCTAGTTGACGGGAACACCAATATGCGTTCTGTACAGTATGTACAGTATCAAAAAATGACAAAAATTTGATGGTGTTACACAATAATTTGAAGTTTTCCAGTACACTTAGGTTAGTATTTCAAAGACATTTTTAGAATCGGGATAGTCTACAATGGGTTAAGCAGCAAATTAAGTTTAAGCATCTGAATTACCTAATTTTCAAGAATCTACACAATTAGAAAATGTAGAATTGTTATTTTGCCAGTTTATCTCCTAAATTGTGGGCAAAAACATGAAAATCCTTTCTTTTGGGGTCACAGAGACTAAACTTCAACATCAAATGGTGGTCCGTGGCTAAAATGCAGAATAAATAGTGGGCTCTGGTATGAGAAAGGTTGAAAACCGCTGACCTAAACTGTCCAGAGTACTCAAGGAACGCTCAACGACCGACAGATCAATAATATTCAACTATCTGTATTTGGGTGTGCGTGTGAGAACTAAGGAATTCCTGGGTGTGTGCGTGGTGGTGGTGATGACCCACCAGGCTCATACATCATAGAGTGTTTCAGCATTATAATCTCACTGCTTCATCACCTCCGATTCAGGGACCAGCTAGCGCTCAGACCGGTAAAAATAACACCCAGCCACAAAATCCTCGATTATGTGTATTACCTTTGTGCGTCTCTGTCGGGGGGTTTAGTGTTCAGTACCGCGTGTACCGTCTCCCTTTCTCTACATCATCTCTCTCTCATCTGTGACTTAAAGTCTTTACACCATGAGGGACGTGACAAATAAACAGGCCTCCGCTCTGGGATCAGGGTTAGCAGAGCCGTACCACTTTGGCCATACCTGGGCGTAAAAATGAAATGAAATGTAAAAATGAAATGACCATACCAGTGTACCAGCCATACCATAAAATATTCATCATTTGAATTAGCCCAAGTCTACACAACTAGAGAATGTAGAAGATTAATGGTCATTTTGATCTCTATGTTGGACTGTTTAGTTTGTGAAATCCAACCTGGTATTGTGGACAAAAAGCAAAATAAATCTTTAGTTTTGGGGTCTGTGGGGCTAAAATGTCATCAAATGTTTGGCTCAAATGATGAATAAATAGAGGGCCATGGCGTCAAAATGGTTGGTCTTACTCATACTTTTTTCTTGAAATTAAAATAATACTACGCAGACTATAGTTCAGCCTTTAGTCTTGGCCCTTCACAATAAGTTATGTACTGTATCTCATTTGGCCCCTATATAGGAGGTGGCATTCGAACATGGTCCTAAATACATTTGTTTACAAAATTTTAAAGCGATTTCTTTTTTTAATGATCTATCACAGCCCTAATAAACCGCAGGAAATTATCACAGGCCACAAATGATTTACTGAATGTGACAAACTGCCATATTGAGCCTCTGAGTCAGGCTATAACTAAAGAAAGTAAGGGATGCAAAACAACTAACACCCATCTTCTACTTTCTCTAATAATGAAGTTGTCCTTTAAACAAACCAAGCGTTCCTCATCTTTAAAAAGTCTTCCAGACTGAAGCAAATCAGGGATCTTATTTTGTAGACTAGACTGTAGACTAGTGAACTATATAATTGTGGAATAACATTTGGCGTTCATTAAAAAATATATACTAGGAAATAAAAAAAGAAAACAACAAAAGCATTGTCTCAAATATAAGTCACTGTTATCCTGAATTCATTATCATAAAACATTATGGGACTTCAACATCTATGCTCTTGTGTGTAGCGGCCTTATTTTTTGTGCGCTTACTCATGGTATGATCCTTTAAGTCTGCGGGTGTGTGACTATGCATGAAAGATTATCAGGCCAGTTGACAGCCAAGTCATATGAAAGGCATGAGAAATCTTTGCTATGATGCTACACATACAGTAATGAACACACGCGCAGACACACAGACACACGCACATGGAGCACGCAGACCTGGGACACGCAGGCGTTTTATTAAATAACTAAATTGTCCTGAAACATGGGTTCCTTATGTATTTGAGAACGGAAGTGGATCGTTCAGGTGATTTCCGGTCTATTGTCAAGGCATATAAGGTTGTCTGATAGAAGCTCACTAGCACAGGTCACTTTGCAGCACGTCCGTGAGAGGGATGTTGCCTGCAAGCAACGTGTTGTCTTTAGCAAGGTATGTTTCCATGTCAAGCAAAGAAGTTCATGTATCGAGTTTATGGTTTCAACATGAGTTTAATTGATTATTTTTTGTTACAGTTATGTGTTCTTTGGGCTCTAATGTTAACTGCACGCATTCCCGTCACTGAACTGCTGCCAGTGAGGTACGATATTGTCCAAAACATACTATTTCTTGTTTGTTCAATTGTTCCATTACGTGTAAATGTTTATGGATTTCTGATGGTTTGTTTATTTTTTGTGTTTAATTCAGTTCGACGTTGGTTTGTTATGGCCATTGTTGCTACTGTGAAGATGGTCCTTAATAAACTGCCAGTAAAGAACAACTTGCTTCGTTCTTATGAGTGATGGGAGTGACAGTCGAACTCAGAGCAGAACTCCACATCCGTGGAGTCGAACTCGACCACCGACCCACGCAGAGTCCATTCCAGACACCCGACGCGGGAGCCGAGCTCTACCCGACGGCAACCAGGAGCCCTGCCGAACGGAGAGACAAGCTGGCCGTTGTCGGGCTCTTTACACCGTTCTGGTGCTGTGTGGAGAACTCTGTGCCCAGAGAGCGCATGCTAATTGCTAAAGGACAGCTCGTTGTTTGTTCGTTCACAGGAAGACTTCAGGTTAGTGCACACACGTTCAAAGTAAAGGACTAAAGTATAAAGGAACTGTGTTGGTGTGCTAACAACCTAAAGACAATAAGAGACATTGGAAAAGAAGAAGAAAAATCGCGCAATTATTATGCAAATGAGCGACTCATCAAGGATCATGTTGTGGTTGTTTCGTTTGGGCTATAAAGTGTTGCTCTCTTTGTGGGTTGAATTAAATGAAGATGCCATTGATATTCATGGGACTATTGGAATGGTTTAAGCCTTTAGGTTGTATGGTTCATTGTGTTGGTTAAAGGTAAAGATGCCACAAGGAAATAAGGGTGTCTAAGGAACCTTCACAATATTTATAGTATATAAAAGTAAAGATGTCAAAAGGAAAATAAGGATATCTAAATAACATTCATAATTGTTTGCGTTGGTTAAAAGGACAAATGTCAAAGGATAAGGACATTTAAGTAACCTTCACATACTAGAGAACTATTAGTCCAATATGGAACCATTTGAATTCAATGAAGGTTTGAAATCCAAAGAGCGACTATTATATGATTTTGATTGTGTTTATGCCCACTGGAAGAGCAAAGCAAAAAAGGCTAAACAATGTGTTGTCAACAAGGCTCAAATTGCTATCCTCCAAGACTTTGTCAATTCTGTTGAAGAAGATCTAGAAAATTTAAAGGACATTTACAATGCAATTGATACTCCTACCAGTGACCTGTGTCACACATTGGCAAAGTGTGTGCAGATCACACAAAAGGTTGTCAATGATGCAAATGCACATATTGCAAAAACAGAGGAACGGTTAAGGCATCAGAATGAAGTTGAACTTGCTGCCACACAAGCACTTGTAAATGTAATAGAACAAGAGCAACACACATTAAAGCTAAATCAATTGGAACAAGAGCATGTTACAAGTCAACAGTGTAAAATGAAAATCAAGGGAGAATGTGAGCATTTGGGGGACAAGGTGACGGAAGTAATGACAAAATATGTCCAGGTTGCAGTTAAAGCAAAGAAGCCAGCCAAGAAGCCTACTGCCAAAGAAGTAGCAGCTAAAGCAGGCCAAAGGAAGTCTACTAAGAGCCCCAAGAAACAAGTGGGTAACAAGAGAGACAAGGGGCCCACAAATGCAAGGAAACCAAGGATGAAGGACCAAGGAAATAAAACAAGGCAATGGCGAGGTAAAGGGAAACCACCAAAGGGGAAGGAAAGAACAAACTTTAAGGTCAGGAAAAAGGAGATGCTTTTAAAATATGCTACGGTGGGAGGAAAAAATGGTAGACCACCTGACTAAACTTAGAACCCACTTGTCTCATCCTCTTTGACAGGTCTTGTTAGATTTGCAAGGGTTGGAGGTTTATTTTCTTGAAAGAAACTTTTTGGAAACTTATTTGTTAAAGATGTAATTGCCAAACAGTAAATGTAAAGTAACCTAAGTACCACAAGGTTGTGTATCAAACTTCATGTGAATTAAGAAACGGTAAATGGGAGGTTAAAACGAGATTAAATGTCTAAAAGATTTTAAGATTGTAAAAAAATGCTGTAGTGATCACAAGTTACATGATTGCATTTGGATTAATTTAAAGTTCTAGTTCAAATATATAAAATGCTCATTGGTATAAGGATACATGATTTTTAAAGGTCTGGTTAAAATGTGTCTAATTTAGTAATTGTAAAGTCTCGTCAACACTGATTCTCATCTCAAAGGTTTATGCATAAAAGGGAAGGGTCAAAGTGAGCCATAATTTAATGTTTTTCTATATGTGATTGAAATTTATGCAAGGTTGAACTGTTGAAGGTTGTTGTACACTCATTTGAAGGGGTCAATGCTTAAAGCAGGAGGTATTGACTTATTGAATTTAAGTACGAGTTTGATTGGTAGGTAGTCCCCAATCAAGGTGGGAGTATGACTGCCATGTAATGTCAGTTTCTTAAATATATATTTTTTGTATTTTATTAAATAACTAAATTGTCCTGAAACATGGGTTCCTTATGTATTTGAGAACGGAAGTGGATCGTTCAGGTGATTTCCGGTCTATTGTCAAGGCATATAAGGTTGTCTGATAGAAGCTCACTAGCACAGGTCACTTTGCAGCACGTCCGTGAGAGGGATGTTGCCTGCAAGCAACGTGTTGTCTTTAGCAAGGTATGTTTCCATGTCAAGCAAAGAAGTTCATGTATCGAGTTTATGGTTTCAACATGAGTTTAATTGATTATTTTTTGTTACAGTTATGTGTTCTTTGGGCTCTAATGTTAACTGCACGCATTCCCGTCACTGAACTGCTGCCAGTGAGGTACGATATTGTCCAAAACATACTATTTCTTGTTTGTTTAATTGTTCCATTACGTGTAAATGTTTATGGATTTCTGATGGTTTGTTTATTTTTTGTGTTTAATTCAGTTCGACGTTGGTTTGTTATGGCCATTGTTGCTACTGTGAAGATGGTCCTTAATAAACTGCCAGTAAAGAACAACTTGCTTCGTTCTTATGAGTGATGGGAGTGACATAACCTTTTTTAATATATATATATTTAAATTTAAAAGAAAAAGCATCACTCTCACAGTGATCACCCTCTGAAGTGCCAATGTTGGCAGCCGTGCCTAGGATTGCCTACCTCTGGCCTATTGAACAAAATAGCAGATAATGTGTGTATTCTGCACATACTGTATCAACAAGCACCGAAAATGGGTTTTACATCTTGAAAGGACTGTTACGTACAGGCGTTCCCAGTATAGGTGGGTTTCAATGTAAAAAGTACTGATTTAGAAGGCCTTTGTAGAATCTTACGGGTTCATCATGATGTTCCCTCCTCTTAACAAGCGGCAGTGGCTCAGGGGTAGAGCAGCTGCATGGGAACCATGAGGTCCCAGCTTCGATCCCAGGCTGCCTCAGAGTTAGACAGTGTTGAAGTGTCCCAATACGCAGGCTGGTGCCTTGCAGGATTTCCTTCGCCATCGCCAGTGTGTGAACGGGTGAATGTAATGCACAATCTATGTAAAGCGTCTTGGATAAAGAAGCATCTTCTAAAAAAGGCACCATATAAATGCACCATTCCACCATGGATCAGGACGTTCCCTCCTCTTCATAAGCGATAGCTATACCTCTCCTCCCCTCCACTGCCTTCACCACAGGCGTCTCCCCCAGCTTCTGCTCTAAACCCTGCCAGCTACGACCAGCCAGGAAGGATGCTGAAACACACAGAAATAAATGTTTTTTTAAACCATGCCTTATGCCTCACATAGTGGGATGTAAGGTCTTTAAAAATCAGATTGCATGAACAAACAATATGAAAGTACACCTCATTCCTGAATAAACAATTGTGTAGCTTTAGTAACATTATTTTTTTTTTTGGGGGGGGTGAACTTCACCCATGTTTAGTGGGTGAAGTTCACCCACTTTTATACACAATGGACTTTATTTTTTTCCTCCTATCAGTTCAGTTCAGTTCAGTTCAGTTTTATTTTGGTCATACAGTTACATTACATGGCATCATGCAGCTGACAGTCATACAACGGATAATTTTGACCAAAAGGGTTTAGGCTGAAGCCAATGGCTTATTATTGCCTATCCCTAGACAAATTCAGACTGGCGAATTTTTAACATATATATGTGGCTACACAATGGGGGGACTTAGGTCGGGAGAGAAGAACATGAGACAAAAGAGCAAAACAAAACAAAACAAAAAAAGACACAGTCACCCAGGTGCACAACCACGAGCATGCTCGCGTCGCGCATACGCACGCACACGCACACAAGCACGTGCACACACACACGCACACAGAAAAGGAATACATTAGAGAAAGTAGTTGGGGAGAGGAGAAAGGAGGAAAGGGGGGAGAAAGGAGGAAAGAGAGGAGAACAGAAGGAGAAAGAAGAAGGAGACGGCAAGAGAAAACTGATTTGACCACAGGGAATCCAAAATCACACGATGAATTGAAGTTTATACATTTATTTTATAATAATAGATAATATATAAATAGATGTATATTGTCTTTGCAGTATGTTTATGTTGTGTAATTGGCTAGTTTAATTTTGCCCTTATAATGCCTATCGTTTGGATTCATGTAAAAGCGCTGTGTCATGTCAATGCTCTATACTTGTCTATAGTTTTAGATTTGTATAATCTTTTAAATGTGTTGATTGAAGTACAGCTTTTTAAATCGTTTCCCAGTGCATTCCACAGTTTGACACCTCTAATGCTGACACATCTTCCCTTTTTGTTTGTTCTTGCCTTTGCACCCTTAAAGATAGCCAGTCCCCTGAGATTGTATCTGCTCTCTCGAACCTCGAACAACTCCTGGACACAGGTTGGAAGTAGTCTATGATGTGCTTTGTACATTGTGACTGCTGTAGAGAGATCGACCAGGTCCTCTAATTTTAACATGTGTGATTTAATGAACAGTGGATTAGTTGATGCGTAATAATTGGCATGATTAATAATTCTGATCGCCTTCTTCTGGAGAAGGAATATTGGATTAAGGTTGGATTTATAGTTGCTCCCCCATACCTCCACACAATAACTGAAGTGTGGAAGTACGAGGGAGCAATACAGAAGGTGTAGTGATTTTTGATCCAGAATTGGTTTCAGTTTGTACAGTATTGCTATTGTTTTGGAGATTTTGATTCTTAGGTTGCTTATGTGTGTTTTCCAATTTAATTTGTTGTCTATTGTAATTCCTAGGAATTTAGTATCTAGCACTTGCTCAATCTCAACGTCTGCAAATTTAACTTTAATGTGCTTATTGATTTTCCTATTTCCAAAGATGATGTATTTAGTTTTACTTATGTTTAGTGATAACTGGACCAATCTAAAGGTCTTAGTAATGTTTGGACCAAAGGAAAAGCATTTAACAATTTTGCTCCCCATGATAGGTCACCTCCATGACATTTCTTTGGTGAAATATTAAAGAAGAGTATGCCAAGTTGCCATGTATTGCTGTACTTGGATATATTGTGATGAGAAACATTTTTTATTAAATATTTTACATTGAGTTAAAATATACTTGTGTTTGGTAACGGTGTAACAAAAAATAAGTGTTCTAGGGTTCCTGAGTCGTCTACAATGATTATTAAATCTCCGGTTGTTGGATAACAACAGATGGATAATAGAGATTCAATCGCATTATTTTTTTTCCCACAATAATATTTGTTGAATTTTGAAAGTGTTAACATGAAAGGAAAAATCAAAAGGCCTTTTGTCTCTGCAAAAACTTCGGAAACAACAGAACAGACTAAATCTGCATGCAACGCGCGCACGCGTGCGTGTGCGTGTGTGTGTGTGTGTGCCTGCGTGCGTGTACCTGCAGTGTTGGTGTTGGCCACAGTGAGCGTAGGGTTCCTCAGGACCACCGAGGCGTCAGACGGCCGAGGAGGGGGTCCCTCCTGGATCATGTGACGTGTCCGCAGAGCTCCGGTGATCAGTGACACGTCTGTGTCATCATCACCATCCTCCTCCTCCTCCTCCCCAGACAGGGGGATGTGGCTCAGACCGCCTGCAACACACAGGACAGTACTGAAGTTGTATTTCGCCCTCACCAAACTCATCCATCATCATGCCCCCACACTCCCATCCTTCTAAGCTGTGCAGAAAACCCAGTTGTTCAGGAAGGCATTTCCTAGCTGATGTGAAGTTAACTTTCTTTCTTGTACCGTCTCTTTTATGTGAGACAACTCTATTAGAAAGCCCCACACATGTACAGCGCCTTTGGCTATCATGAAAAGTGCTATACAAGTCCCTGATATTATTATTATTTCATCCTTAAGTCACCTCAAGACTTCCCTACGCTCACATCTTGACTGACCTCTCATGCTTCTAAACACTGTATGCCAACATATACAGAACATGAGAGTAAGTAAGCTTTATTTATAGAGCACCTTTCGCAGAGAGGCCTGACAATGTGCTGTACATGCAAAACACACAATAATAGACAAACAATAAAAACAGATGCTATACAATTAAACTAAAAGCAAAAAACAGAGAGCAGTAAAATCAATACATACTATATTACATTTACACAAAAGCTTGTTTAAAAAGAAAAGTTTTAAGACCCTTTTTAAAGGTGTCAACAGAATGTGCAAATCTTAGATCTGGTGGAAGAGAATTCCAAAGATTGGCTGCCACAGCCTGAAACGCCTTGTCACCTTTTGTTTTCAGCCTAGTAAAAGGTGGCTCAAGCAGCCCCTGTTGGGTGGATCTAAGGGCCCTACTAGGCACATAGCGTGATACCAGGTCGGTCAGGTATTCTGGTGCCTGACCATGTAAAGCTCTGAACGTGAGCACCAGAACTTTGAATTTGACCCTGTAATTTATAGGAAGCCAATGCAGTGAGGCAAGGACTGGAGTAATGTGGCAGTATTTACTGGACCGGGTTAGTAATCTGGCTGCGGTATTTTGAATAATTTGAAGTCGATCAATGGAGGATTTGCTAAGACATGTAAAGAGAGCATTGCAGTAATCCAGTCGAGAGGAAACAAATGCATGGATGATTTGTTCAAGTTCTGTGTGAGACTATTTTGGCGATGTTCCTAAGGTGGAAAAAACATGTCCGGGTAACAGATTTTATGTGAGTATCAAGATGTAGAGATTGGTCAAAATGGATGCCAAGGTTTCTGATGCTGGGACGTACGTTTGATTTAAGGGGCCCCATACAGTCCACCACCTACAGTCCACCACCAACATGAGAGCCATGTATTTGCACTGTGCCCTTCTTTCCTCTGTGGTCTAACAGCTGATGGTGTAGTGGTTGGTTGGTGTAGTGGTTGGTTGGTTGGTTGGTTGGTTGGTGGGGTGGGTGGTTGAGATGGACCTGTATGTACAGCATGTGTATTGTATTTGCATAGTTTATGTTTGTGTGTCTTGTTCATGTTTTATGGGTCCCCCTTGAAAATGGCATGCTGCATTTAAAGGTAGCTATCCCTTTTTCTCCTGAATTCTGATGACAGCAAGGATCCTTCATGCTTAGTAGCGTGCCGGGGTCAGCTAAAAAGTCAGCTATTTTTGGGGTGAAATATGCATAAATTTGGTGTTTATACTTAAAGCATTTTATCAGATATTTGGCCAATCTGGGAACTAAATCGTTACCAACAATCTCTTCACCACTTGCCTTAAAGCTGAATAAACAAGGAACGCTGTTTAATTATGTCCCAATAAAGAGTCTCACAGTGGATCAAGGGACGGAGTGTGATCGAAAATACAGATTAATTAATCCAAATCAGAGCTCCAAAGGCGACTGTATGATCTTGCCTGGTTTGTGACAGTCTGGCCGTAAATCGGCAGATCTGTCATCCTAAGTCGTCCTCCGGTCCATTTATAACTGATGGGGAGAGAAATCTTTGATAATAACTCCTGATCTAAAACAAAAGCTTATAAAATTCTAACCAAAGCACTCGTTTTTGATGGCCCAGTAGGAAGTATTTGACCTCCCTTTGTTTGTTCCCCATCGTTGGTTCTTTGTTTTGGATAATCTCAGCCACTTGATGAAGATGAAGCCCAACGACTCACTCCAGATGGAAACGATCACGATTGCAGTGATGTAATGGGTGCTAATGGTTGCGGGGGCTTATCATGTTAATTTAAGTACCTGGCAGCAGGTGGCGAAAGTCTGTCACATACTCCTCTGACCACTCCCTGTGCTTGTTGCAGGCCAGCTCCATCTCATAGGGAGTGACCACGGGTCTGTAGAACTCACTGGAGTCCAGCAGGGAGTTCTCTGGGCAGGCGATCAGAACGTACACGTCGATCTCCAGGAAGTTGGCCAGCTTGGCCACGTTGATCTTCCCCATGGCGAACACGTAGCTCTTCTTCCCCGCGCGGCGGATGGCGGCCTTCAGCTGCTGGATGATGGACAGGTAGTCTGCCACACCCAGCGTGCCCACCAGGATGCCAACCACGCCCGCGTCCTTCAATGAATGAATGAATGACTTTATTTATATAGCATATTTAGCAGCACATTTCTAGACACGTCACAATGTGCTTTACAATAAAACAATAAAATAAAATAGTACAGAGGAGAACAGTAGACCATACTGCAATAGTACCGTATTTTCCGCACTATAAGGCACACCGGATTATAAGGATCATAGAATAGAAGCTACTGCATTCAACATAGGATAGAAGCTACGATAGTCAAACCATCTATATACAGTATAAGGCACCCTGGAGTATAAGGCGCACTGTTGTTTTTTGAGAAAATCAAAGGCTTTTAAGTGCGTCTTATAGTGCGGAAAATAAGGTAATCAAAGGTAAAATACAATAATCAAGTTAGACCAACAAATGGTACAAGTAAGCATACCATAAGAAATAATAAAATGGCTATTAGAAGAACGCTTTAGCATAAAGATGGGTTTTCAACAGAAGATTTTTGATTCTGGCTATGTTCCTTAAATGAATGTAACAGGACTGGATGCATCGTGTGGTTTGGGGAGTGAAGGAGAGAGTAGAGTCTAATAGCACACCTTGGCCCGCTCCACGGCGTAGTATCGCTTCATCAGGGCGCGGCCCACGCCCGCCGAAACGGCGCCGTCGGTCACAGACGTGGTCGGGTCGAAGGAGCGGAACGTGCAGCCACTCCACGTCATCATGAAGTTCCTCAGGGCGGCGCCCTGCACGCCCACGAAGAACATTCCGTAGTCCTTGATGCTGGTGCCGCTCTTCAGGGCGAAACGCCTCCCGAACTGGCAGACCACCTGGCCGTCGCTCTCGGCCTCGTCCCGGTCAACGCCACTCTGTTCCCTGTCCACCAGGAGTGTGGAGGCGACAACGTTAGGATAGTCTGGTGTCAGGAGGGCCAGGAGATCATCTGAGAGAGAGGAGACAACCACTTAAAGTTTACAACTTAAAACTGACATGATACCAGAGTACAGGTGACTGACTGTCCATCAGCCTACCAAACACAACAAAGATGCATACAAAGCCATGCATACAAAATCTGATGTAAAAAAAGAGTAAAAAAGAGCGTCAAATAGAAACCTCAGAAATGTATTTTACCTTTTGATATTTCTAAATAAGGGAACATTATAATAAAGAAATTTAAAAACAAAGGAGGATATCTATAATATGGATCTTTTAACAGGCATACAAAGCAGTCACAAAAAAGAATTGGAAAAGGAGATCCCAGAACAGGTACTGTATGGGAGAATATGTGGGAAGGTCACCAGGCAACAATACAATCCAAAGGACGGAGGGAATTTGCTTGGAAAAACCATAGCTAAAATCCCTAAAACTGAAGAAAGCAAGGAATGTAAAACAATTGACGAATGTAAAACAACTTAAAACATGAACCTTGGTACAAAAAACAACCCCCGCCAAAAAACAACAAAAACATAAAATTGTCCTTTAAACTAACTTTGCCACTCCCATTTGCCATTCACATTATGCATGGGCATACCCTCTATTGAGCACACCAAGTGCTTTTTCCCCAAGGCTGCTTTCGGAGGGCATCTTACCGATAACGTGGGCGTAGTTGACATCATACAGGACCACAACGTGACTCTGTGCGTCCGGATAGAGCTCTCTGAAGCAGGTGGCGCACCTTTCCAGGTCCACAGGCCTCCTCTCGAAGACGTACATGAGGGGCAGCCTCCTGGAGGGGCTGAGGCAGGCCCTGCCGTAGTGAACCATGCAGTCTGCTCCTGCATGCTCCGCAGCCACCTCATCTACACAGCAACTGGAAGAGACGGAAGAGCCTACAGCATGCCACCGAGCGCCGCACTACAAGTTTTTAGAGCTCTTGAAATCTTGAAATATATTCTATCACAGTCAGGGGTTGACACAAACACCTGCCCACCGGCTCGGGGCAGGTAAATAAAATAGTAGGGCAGGTGAAGTCTACTACTTGGTTGCCCCGACCGGTGCACATTTCTTTTATTGTGGATCCACAATAAAAAGGGCAAGTAGAACATGTCCTGTACTTGCCCGATGGGCAAATGTCTCTGAGACCTTAGTGTCAATGCCTGACAGTGAACATTTTAACTCAACTGCCACAGTGAACACCATTCATTCAAATCTTTGAATGAACGAAGGCCCCTGGAACTACATATTTTCAGATTAAAATTTAGGCATTTACCGGTAGCAGAAGCTCTTAATCCAGAGCGATTTACACAAGTCAAAATATTGCAATACATCATACGCATAGAGATTAGTTGAAATTCCGCAGCCAAACACAAGACATTCTGGGGATCCTTGATATATTGTTTGAGCACCACTGGCAGAGAAGCATAGGGTTTTAGAAGGCATTTGTAGAATCAGTTCTCAGGTCTAAATGGTTAATAAATGCATGTTTTTGACACCTAAGATGTTTTAGTTTTAATTCGCTAAATATCATGAGCTTTCAGGTGAATAAATACAGCTTGGTTTTCATTTAGTTTTTGTCAGTAGCAGTCGACAAAGTTTTTCTCAGTTTCAGTCAACAAAATCAACACTGCTGCTTCATCTGTGTCTGCGTTTGCAATATCAGATGAAGTCTTCAGAAGTTGTGTTACCTGCCATAGGATGTGTCTCCCAGTATGTAGACTTTGGCTTGGGTTCCTTTCTCTATCTGGTCTGCTATCGCCACTGAATCCACCAGTAGCTCATCAGGAAACTGCAGGGCAACCTAGAGGAAGGATTCATGTGAAATTCAGTTATGAAATTCAGTATGAGAAAGACCATATTGAAAGAAAGAAGTATACTGAATTTGAAGCAAAACTTGAGAATTTAGTAAAATAATACACAGGACAGTAGGATAACAGCACATTAACCTTAAAAGATAGTCATATTATGGTCACAAGGAACCCCTGATATTATCAGTTCCTCCCTGTCCCCAGTGAGCCCCTGGGCTTATAAAACCCTAGTTTAAGTTTGGGGCTTTGGGAGAAAAGCCTTTCGTCCAATCAGGATGAGAGGGGATGGGAGTTAGTGTTCTGTTGCACTTCTCTCTGTTGTGTGAGGGCATGTGCAGTCTGACAAATCCTGCAGCTCATTGTCAAATCCTGCATTTGGCTATTGAAAAACAAGACAGCAGGAGCAACTGTATAACATACTCTCCTCATTGTCAACTGTTTTTCATCGTCATTTTTGTGACACTTGCTTTGGTAATGTAAATGTTCATTTTCCTCTCTGAGTGCATTTCACTGTCATTGATCCTACCTTTTTGTACTGATTGCTGCTAATGAACTGGCAGGTCTTGCTGATCTGGTAGACCTCCTCCAGGCTTTCCAAAGGAACACTCCTCTCTGCCGTGGCCTCAGGGACCCTCTGGAGGACCGCCTCTGAGCTGCTGCAGAACGCATCCGTCATGATGGCTGGATTTGGATCTGGATCTCACACCACAGGCTGGGGAATCAGTCAGCGGTACTTTGTCAGTCCACACTACAGGATTCTCCAGAAATACAACATGAATGACAATCAAATGACAAAACAAAAAACACAGACATCCTAGCTGCCTGCAACCCACTACTACAAGGGCTGAGGCGTGATTTAAAAATGTTTTTCTAAAAACCTTGAGGATGCTAGCCTGTGTGAATTTTAGCGATTATAATATAAGATGAACTGATTACACCATAGTGTGGATTGATTGGCTGAACAGTGAACATAGTACATATTGCGTAGGATTATAAGAAGCCCCCATTTCACACAGGTGTGAGTTTTGCTGAATTAGTGGTTCTCATTTTCAAAAACATTCTCATGTCATGGACCCCCAAAATTATGTGTTGTGGAGATTCTATATTGCCTTTGAGAGAACTGTGACTTACCCATGCCCCTTTAAGTCAATTAAATTCCAACATATATTAGGCTGAAAGGGAGTCTACTGTCTCACCTCAGGTAGCCAAACAAAGCAAACCCACTGCGCCACAGGCGCAAGATAACAGCAAGAGATTAGACTGGAGCAGCTCGGACAGTAAAGGTGCAACTAGTTACTGTAGTACAAAGTGATGTTTCGATGCTACAGCACTTCTGGCTGCTCCAGTGTACTGGTCTCTCTAGTACAGGGGTCAGCAACCTGCAGCTCTAGAACACAGCCCTAGTGGCTCAGTGGCTGTAGCATTATTACATACACACTGGGGTGATCCACACCAAAATAATATACCGGTAAACATTTCAGTCACCCAAAACGCGTTGCGCTGTCTGACAGTTGCCAGTTAAAGTAGCACTTGGCCATGTCAAAAAAGCCCAGCAGTTATCAGAGGTGGAGCTTTCAATCTGAACCAGCCATTCTCAAAGGTTTACTCAGTTTACTATGTCATTAATATACCTTAGAGATGTTGTTTGGACTAGAAACGGAGTTCTGTAAAACTCCTTTATTTTTTTTAGAAACTCCATTTCTGAAGAAAGGTTGTGTTTCACCATGTTAATGATTTTTCTTTGAGGACCTTTTTTTCTGAGAGTGTGCAAATGGAACCAAATGGACCCGCCAGGGTCCATTTGGTTCACATTTGCACACTCTCAGGAAAAAAATAAATAAAATGCGGCTCCAGACAGATTTTGAATTTAATTTTGGGTCGAAAATGGCTCTTTCAACATCTTGGGTTGCCGACCCCTGCTCTAGTACGTTATGTTATCAGCAGTTTGAGTTATAAGTTGTAACACTGCACTCCAGGAGAAATGGGCCCATGGCAGGGATTTGGGGAGAGAACTGTCACTGTGTACCCTGAGTTCCATGGTAATTCAGCCTGACGACAAACGACTTGATATTTAGGTAATAGGTAGGAAACAATTCATGGCCCCATGGTAAGCCATGGGTTTGCATGTATAACTTAGATGCATTTGCTAATTTACAGTATACACACCGACTCATGACATACGAGTCCATGAACTGTTCCTACCTATACCTAGCATGTGAATCACCCAATGGACTGTTATGCAGGTCCATTTCATTGTACATTATTACAGTTACATTATTGTTAAATATCTTTTACATAAATAAGTTAGTGTACTCTACAGAATGCCTTTGCATCAGAGCAATGGACCAACTAAGCTAGAATGTGACAAAATCTTATCCGATGACACACCAAATATGTATTGAATACATTTGAAGCTAATATGCCGAATAATATACCTTATTATATACAGTATACACCTTGATGTAAACAGAGCTACATTTAAACTGACCTTAAGGTAGGGGAAGTGATTTCACTTTTGTCAGATATCACCCAATTTTTATTTCTCTTAAAATGCTCTATTATAAGGTGTGCAGACCATATATGGAGTTTCCCCCTCCCCCATGTTAGCAGAGGAGCTAATAAAAGTTCCCCAGGTGGAGGGTGAATTCTCGTCCAATCAGGATGGAGCAGCAGGTTCACATAGTGTAGCTACTCTTGGGGAACTCTAGTGCACCAGGCTGGTACTACACCATGAATTTCAAATCACTTACCCTACCTTTAAGTTTTACTGTACAGTGCTTAAATAGTCTGGAGGAAAGAAAATGCTTCCATTTGTCCCAAAAAGACAGCAAATAATTGCTGCCATTTGTTGCAAAAAAAGGGCCTACAGTAGGTCCTTACTGTTATAACATGTACAGTATATAATGATGCAATGTGACATAACCTTTTATTTCAATGCTGTACCCACTCCAGCCTGTTTTCACCTGCTTGCATCGTAGCCTATTGCATTTGCTTTGGGGATTTAAACTTTTGTTTTCTCACACCATGAAGCTGATTTTAATTGAACTGATGTGAACCCAGCCAAGTGAAGTGAACGCTACATCACCTCTAGGATGTTTGTATCGGATCGTTCGATTATAGGCAGTTACGCAAACTCCGTTCACTTCATGGGGTCAGTCCAATGGCGCCTCTTCTACATAGACGTCTATTGAGAATGGGGACAACAAATAGGGACAAGGCATGGACTGAAATCTTTAAAACAGCGAATACTTTAAAACAGTTGGAGTTGGCATGTTGCACACGTACCTAAAACAGATCTTATTTGCGCCGCCCTCGTTGAAAACAACGTATTTCCAACTCCAGTTTGTCCCTCTTTGGAGCCGCACGAGCAGCGCGAGCGCTCGCCTTCTGACCCCTCAATGTCGCAACACTGACACCAGATGACTCACCCGCTGGATTCCCAGACGGACAGTCCCAACGCGGGACGGTCCCCGGTCGGCACAGTCCCACTAGCCAGACTATCGAGCCCACCGACATATAACGGAGCTAGTTATCTTTTTTATGTTAGTTTTTTGTTACGTACGTGTGTATTTGACACATAATTAGTGACATATTGTTTCAAACACACCTACAGTATGACTATTAGCCTATGAATCGACTTTGTCGTTGCGTTTTAACAAGTGGTGGATAAATCCTCTTTCCGTTTCCGGTCAGAGCTAACGAAAACTCCGGACCATTTCTATAACTCCCGACCATTTATGCTTGTAGATTCTATAACTCCCGACCATTTATGCTTGTAGATTCTATAACTCCCGACCATTTATGCTTGTAGATTCTATAACTCCCGACCATTTATGCGTGTAGAAAAGAGCGACCAACAACTCCGGACTAGCAAACCAGTCCTATTACTGGCCAAGAACGTCCTGTTACTGGCATTACTGCCGCGTGTTATCCAGGAGTGGTATTCTTACTGGAGTGGTGTTAAGAAATAATACGTGTGCCAATACATAATATATGCTATAAATGATACGAATACGTGAAATATAATCAGGGGACAGTGTATGATAATACGTGAAATATAATCGGGTGGGAGCGATCGTCTGAACCACCTGGGACTACACGTCCGGGACCGAAGTCACTTGGGACTGTCCGTCTGTCACCCCACCCGCTGAATGCGTGTTGTAGTAAAGGTAGAATCATCCACCCAGGCTCCACCACAGCTCCTCATCCATCAGAGCCTTCATTCACAGGACCCTCCGCTTGTGTCAGCCAACAAGAGAGGGTTTTGTTTGCTAGTTGTTGCTGTTAAACCCTCCGTTTATAGTTTAGTATAGTTTTAGTGAGTCCACACGTGCTGGCAAGTCATCTCATCATGTCAAAATCATTGTGGCGATGACGTCACGCACACCAACAAAACCCCAGAATGTAAATATCCGGTTTGGGAGGTTTGGAATTGGACCGACTCACTGCTGCCATCTACCGGTCAGGAGGGATATAGGCCAGGGGTTTTCAACCTTTTTGACTTTTTGACCACCATATGATGACATTTTACCCCCATAGACCCCCAAACTAAAGATTTCTTCTGTGTTTATCTACAATTCCAGGCTGGATTTCAGAAAACACAAGAGGCAAACCCAAACATAGATCTCTAGTTTGTAGATTAGTGTAGATTTGAGCTAATTGAGATGATGAATATTTTAACTAGTGTAAAAATGAAACCATCATTTTTACATTCATTACATTCATTTTTACATTCTCAAGAGTTACACCTGGTTAACCAACTTAGCTGGGGACCACCTGGAACCATCTGGGACCACTGGTGGTCCCCGGACCACCTGTTGAAAACCCCTGATATAGGCCGTAGTGTTTGCACAACAAGGTGCAAATAAACACAGCAGCAAAATTTGTGAACTGTTGTGACAAAATAAAATTGGAAAATGGAATATAGACACCCTAGAGAGACACCCTATGTACTATCTGAACTTTGCCCATGTACATACAGACCTTAAATCTGAGTTTAGTTATTCTTGAGGACAAAATGTTGCCATTTGTCCCAAAGAGAATACAAATGAATGAAAGGAATGAATGAATGAATGAAATGGATTTTATTAACAGAGATGAGACAGTACAAGTCAAGTACACGCTACAACAAAACTGATAGCAGCTTGGAGAATTACAGTAGGCCTACAATTCAAGTAAAACTACAGCAAATCTGAAAGACTGATTGGATACTAGTTAAGAATAGGCCTACGCTTGTTTACAATTGTGGCCAACTTGTTCATGCCGGTAATTGCTGTTATTTGTTTTTAAAAACAGAAAGAAAGAACTTGTGGTCTGCATACCACTGGTCGAAAACCATTGCATTACTAGACACAATATAATTTTGATATTAGATCATTATAGGTACTGCATGTAAATCCCCTGTAGCCTTTATGTCCTAAATCATTTCTATGTGAAGGAATCCTCAAAATGAACAACAAAAAAACATATGTGTGAGCCCATCTGAAATGAATACATAAGTGTGATTGTATTTGGATAATACACATTACTACACAATAATAAACATTTATACACACACACACACACACACACACACACACACACACACACACACACACACACACACACACACACACACACACACACACACACACACACACACACACACACACACACACACACACACACAGTAACCCTTAAAATCCACATTTAACCATGAACACAGGGCAGTTTGCCAGTCTTTTGGCAGATGTACAGCAGTGGATGAACGAACCCAGTGACCACATTAATTAACATTGATATACTTGCAAACATTTGATCAACTAACAGTCGTTGGACGCCAAGAATGATGGCAATGCACCAAACTAAGTAACCTCCTAAAAATGACACCATGATCAGACAGATGATAGTGAAGGCTCTCCTCTTCATGCTGGTGTCTCTCTCCCTCTCCCTCTCCCTCCCCGTCTCCCCTGGCATGGGCTGTTTCAGAGCCCTGAGAACGGCCAGGCTGCACAGCAGCATCACAGACATGACAACTACACCTTGCCCCAAATACACTATATTAAATATAGTGGTAACACCGAATATCATGTATAACAGCGAATCCCCAACGATGAGCATCCAGGCCACGGCAGAACAAGCCACCCTGTACCTGAGGGGTTTGTACTTGAGGAAGAGCACTGGGTGAACCACTGCCATGAACCTCTCTACGCAGATATAGCACTGGAAGACGGAACGTCCGGAGAACATGAGAGCAGCAACAAAACGTCCTAGGAGCATAATATGCCTCATGATAACAAATTGAAGACATAACAGGCTGACGATGATCTCACATAGGCTCAGGTTGAGTGGGAAGAAGTCTGAGGCCATTGTTCCAGCTGGTCCGGTCAGTACCAGCCACAGAACCCAGCTGTTGATGGGGACTCCCAGGACCAGGTTGATTGATGCGGTGGTGATTTGTACGATGTCAGCGTTGCTGTAGATGGAGGACTCATTTGAGGTGTTCATCTTCACTGGCAGCTTTGATCGAGGTCTTTCACAGCTCAGTAAAGTCTTTTAGACAAATGAACTAAAGGCAGGAAAAGACAAGGAGAAAGAGACAAAAAAGACATAAGACACAATCTGATGAGGAAAACATCTCTGTAACACAATGAACATCAAAACACCCAATAAACACCAGTTAAAACATCACAAGCACAATAGTAATCAAATACTGACGAAAACGGTAGGTATAATAGGCCTACGTACCATTAGACATTGACCTGTTGTGTTCTGTTCTCTGTGTGCTGTCTGCTGCGATCTACACCTGATGATGTAGCTGAAATGCAAAATGATTCTCATATTCTGACACGTCAGTCGATCAGAGTTCATCCATCATCAACGCAAATGTGGAATTGTTTTTTCAGTAGCAAACAATCACTCAAACAAGTCAGAAATGGAAAGTTGTACAATGTACATAGGCCCAATGTACTGTATATTCCATTATGAAACCTTAAAAATATTTTTATGTTCATATTTGTGATAGAGAATGTGGTTTCTGTTACCATTCTGTATGTTATGGAACATTTTATTTTACAGTAATTATAATCTTTGAAGGTACAGTACAACCAACCCATGTGTGCTTGTAATCATAAAAGTTTGAATGACAAGGTCATGCAAATCAGAGAGTGTAGAGGAGAGAGAGAACGGGAGAGACTCCTCTCAACAAATATACCTGTGAATGTATCATTTAAACAAATACAATAATGAAGATTAATAATAATAAGACGATTATACAGTCACTGAAGTAGCTACTTTAATTGTGAAGGTTAGAAACACATTGGAATAAAAAACTACACAACCAAATGGTGCAGTCAAAATAGTAAATACATTACACATCATTACACACATGTCGTCTACAAATGATTATATATAATTACAGTTAGTACCCTGCCCACTACAATATTCAAAGTTGCACAGTGGTTTACAAAAAAGACAATAATATTAAATGGCAGCAGAAAAAGACAAGAAACAGCATGATGAAAGAAAACAAATTATAGTTTGCCTAGTCTCTGTAAAGCCTACTTGATGAATGAATATATACACATGTTGGGAGATCACTGCTTGATTCTCTAGGTATCGTCTACACGCCCACACGTTTTTTGACTCGAGAGCTTTTTTGACTTGAGAGCTACTAAATGACTGTCTCAACAAGATCTACACATCAAAAATGTGATTATCTCATTGCTGAAAATCAATTTCAAAGCCCCTAGAAAGCTGTAAATTTACAATTCGGGTATTTAGCAGACGCCCTTAATCCAGAGCAATTTACATTAATAGTGCTATGGGCTGAGATGAAAACAAAGTACTGAAAACAAAGTATTTGGGGTTTGAGTTGACAGCTATATATTTTAGGGGACTGTGAAGTATTCTGCCTGCACACAGGGGCGGATGTGGGGGGAGGGGGGTGCAGGAGAAAATGGTATGGGGCCAGCTTCATCACTGAAGCCGCACCCATACCATTTTTAGTTACAGGACTTTCATTAGGAAATTAAGCATCAATAATAAAGTTGAAGTTGCAACAGACACGCAGCATGCATAAAGCTAAAGGTCTGACTCAGAGAGTTTTCTATTTTCAATGATGAAATGTTGGTTTAGTGGTGACACAACTGTAGTTAGTTAGTAGCAGTAGTAGTGTTTTAAATCATTTTAAATATAGGTACTTTCATTTGAAATATCTTTGAAATTTAGTTTGTTTTGCATGTCATCGTGTTTGGTGGGGCAGACTGGGCATTTAGGAGGGCATTGCCCCCCCATGCCCATTCCTAGATCCGCCCCTGCCTGCACAGCATATCATGATCTAGCTTTTGGGCACCCCTTGGTCTTCAGGTTTAGCACAGGGCAGTTTGCCAGTCTTTTGGCAGATGTACACCAGTGGCTGACTCAACCCACTGACCACAGTGACGAACATACATGAAGTTACGAGTCGTGCAGCAAATCCCTGTTCCCAGAGCTCTAGTGTGGACACAATTAGCATAATGCAGCAAATAAAATAAGTCCCCACAAATGACCCCATGATCAGACAGATGATAGTGAAGGCTCTCCTCTTCATGCTGGTGTCCCTCTCCCTCTCCCTCCCCGTCTCCCCTGGCATGGGCTGTTTCAGAGCCCTGAGACGGCCAGGCTGCACAGCAGCATCACCGACATGAAAAACATGTGTGGCATAACTAGTGTGTATAACAATGTTTTTCAGCCTTTTTCATACCAGGGCCCACTATTTATTCTGCATTTTAACCACAGAACACACTTTGATGTTGAATTTAGTCACTCTGCCCACAAACTAAGGTATTTCAATGTCCACAATTTTGGAGAGATAATAGGCAAAACGTTGGTCAAAATAACTATTCTTCTACATTTTCTAAATGTGTAGATTCTTGAAAATTAAGCAATTCATATGTTAAATATAATTTAACTCTTGAGAGCGTGAATTGATACCAAATGGACCCGTGAGGCTCCTTTTTTTTAATCATTTTACAATCTCATTATAGAATAACATTTATTTAGCAACTGAACAAGCGATTTATAAAAGAGACGTCATACAGAGGAAGACTCATAATACCAACATTTTTTATTATAAATCATTTTTATGTGAAGGAATCCTCAAAATGAACAACAAAAAACATAGACATTAAAAAAAAACATGCACATTACTACACAATAATAAACATTAATATTCGCACACACAAAAAGTTACAGAGGGCTTTACAAAAAGTCAAGGAAAATAGCCAATGCATTATATTATTAATATTAATAATACAATATAGTCTAAGATTTAAAAAATCTACTGTATTAGCCATGACCTTTCACTAATTGATATGACTAGAGATATAGTACTTTCTGAGCATTCACTATACTGTATGATAACAGTAACTTAACCATGAACACAGGGCAGTTTGCCAGTCTTTTGGCAGAGGTACAGCAGTGGATGAACGAACCCAGTGACCACATTAATTAACATGGATATACTTGATAACATTTGTACATCTAAGTCAAGGAAGCTGAGAATGATAACAAGGCACCAAACTAAGTAACTTCCTAAAAACGACATGCTTGTTTTCCATGATCAGACAGATGATAGTGAAGGCTCTCCTCTTCATGCTGGTGTCCCTCTCCCTCTCCCTCCCCGTCTCCCCTGGCATGGGCTGTTTCAGAGCCCTGAGAACGGCCAGGCTGCACAGCAGCATCACTGACATGAAAAACACACCTTGCCCAAAAAACACTAACCGAAATATATTCGAATATCCGAATATCATGTATAACAGTGAATCCCCAATGATGAGCAGCCAGGCCACGGCAGAACAAGCCACCCTGTACCTGAGGGGTTTGAACTTGAGGAAGAGCACTGGTGAACCACTGCCATGAACCTCTCTATGCAGATACAGCACTGGAAGACGGAACGTCCGGAGAACATGAGAGCACTGGCAAAATATCCTAGGAGGAAAATATGCCTGATGATAACAAATGGAAGATATAACAGGCTGACGATGATCTCACATAGGCTCAGGTTGAGTGGGAAGAAGTCTGAGGCCATTGTTCCAGCTGGTCCGGTCAGTACCAGCCACAGAACCCAGCTGTTGATGGGGACTCCCAGGACCAGGTTGATTGATGCGGTGGTGATTTGTACGATGTCAGCGTTGCTGTAGATGGAGGACTCATTTGAGGTGTTCATCTTCACTGGCAGCTTTGATTGGAGTCTTTCACAGCTCAGTAAAGTCTTTTAGACAAATGAACTAAGGGCAGGAAAAGACAAGGAGAAAGAGACAGAAAAGGACATGAGACACAATATGATTAGAAAAACATCTCTGCAACATATGAACATCAAAACACCCAATAAACACCAGTTAAAACATCACAAACACAATAGTAATCAAATACTGACGAAAACGGTAGGTATAATACGTACCATTAGACATTGACCTGTTGCGTTCTGTTCTCTGTGTGCTGTCTGCTGTGATCTACACCTGTTAATGTGGCTGAAATGCAAAATGATTCTCATATTCTGACACGTCAGTCGATCAGAGTTCATTCATCCATCATCAACGCAAATGTGGAATTGTTTTTTCAGTAGCAAACAATCACTCAAACAAGTCATGGAAAGTTGTACATAGGCCCAATATACTGTATATTCCATTATGGAACCTGAAAAATATTTTTATGTTCATATTTTGTGATAGCGAATCTGGTTTCTGTTATCATTCTGTATGTAATGCAACATTTTATTTTAGAATAATTATAATCTTTGAAGGTGCGATCAACCCATGTGTGCATGTAATCATAAAAGTTTGAATGAAAAGGTCATGCAAATCAGAGAGTGTAGAGGAGAGAGAGAACGAGAGAGACTCCTCTCAACAAATATACCTGTAATGTATCACTTAAAAAAATGAATGAATGAAATATAATGAAGATTAAAAATAATAAGATGAGTATACAGCCACTGAAGTAGCTACTTTAATTGTGAAGGTTAGAAACAAATTGGAATAAAAAACAACACAACCAAATGGTGCAGCCAAAATAGTAAATACATTACACATCATCATTACACACATGTCGTCTACAAATCATTAAATATAATTACAGTTAGTAGCCTGCCCACTACAATATTCAAAGTTACACAGTGCTCTACAAAAAAGACAATCATATAAAATGGCAGCAGAAAAAGACAAGAAACAGCATGATGAAACAAAATAAATTTGTATAGCCTACTTGATGAATGAATGTACATACACATGTTGGAAGATCGCTGCGTGATTCTCTCGGTATCGTCTACACGCCCACACGTTTTTTGACTTCAGAGCTACTTTCAAAATGACTGTCTCAAGATCTACACATCAAAAATGTGATTATCCCATTGCTGAAAATCCATTTCAAGGCCCCTAGAAAGTGAGGGCAGGACAAAATGGTATGGGGGCGGCATGCGGCTCCGCAGCATGCATAAAGCTAAAGGTCTGACTCAGAGAGTTTTCTGTTTTTGATGATGAAATGCTATTGTTTTAGTGGTGCCACAGCTGTTAAATATAGGCACTTTCATTTGAAATAACACAATGACATGCAAAACAAACCAAATTTCAAATTTGGTTTGTTTTGCATGTCATCGTGTTTGGTGGGGCAGACTGGGCATTTAGGGGGGCATTGCCCCCCCCCCCCCCCCCCCCCATACCCATGCCTAGATCCGCCCCTGCCTGCACAGCATATCATGATCTAGCTTTTGGGCACCCCTTGGTCTTTAGGTTTAGCACAGGGCAGTTTGCCAGTCTTTTGGCAGAGGTACACCAGTGGCTGACTCAACCCACTGACCACAGTGACGAACATACATGAAGCTACGAGTCTTGTAGCAAAGCCCGTTTCCCAGAGTTCTAGTGTGGACACAATTAGCATAATGCAGCAAATAAAATAAGTTCCCACAAACGACACCATGATCAGACAGATGATAGTGAAGGCTCTCCTCTTCATGCTGGTGTCCCTCTCCCTCTCCCTCCCCGTCTCCCCTGGCATGGGCTGTTTCAGAGCCCTGAGAACGGCCAGGCTGCACAGCAGCATCACCGACATAGAAATCATGTGTGGCATGACTACTGTGTATAACAATGTTTTTCAACCTTTTTCATACCAGGGCCCACTATTTATTCTGCATTTTAACCACAGACCACACTTTGATGTTGAATTTAGTCACTCTGCCCCCAAACTAAGGTATTTCAACTTTGTCCACAATTTTGGAGAGATAATAGGCAAAACGTTGGTCAAAATAACAATTCTTCTACATTTTCTAAATGTGTAGATTCTTGAAAATTAAGCAATTCATATGTTAAATTAACTTTAACTTAAATTTAACTCTTGAGAGCGTAAATTGATACCAAATGGACCTGTGAGGCTCCTTTTTTTTTTATCATTTTACAATCTCATTTATTTAGCAACTGAACAAACGATTTATAAAAGAGACGTCATACAGAGGAAGACTCATAATACCAACATTTTTTATTATAAATCATTTTTATGTGAAGGAATCCTCAAAATGAACAACAAAAAACATAGACATTAAAAAAAAACATGCACATTACTACACAATAATAAACATTAATATTCGCACACACAAAAAGTTACAGAGGGCTTTACAAAAAGTCAAGGAAAATAGCCAATGCATTATATTATTAATATTAATAATACAATATAGTCTAAGATTTAAAAAATCTACTGTATTAGCCATGACCTTTCACTAATTGATATGACTAGAGATATAGTACTTTCTGAGCATTCACTATACTGTATGATAACAGTAACCCATAAAATCCATATTTAACCATGAACGCAGGGCAGTTTACCAGTCTTTTGGCAGAGGTACAGCAGTGGATGAACGAACCCAGTGACCACATTAGTTAACATTAATATACTTGCTAACATTTGTACATCTAAGGCAAGGCAGCCGAGAATGATAACAATGCACCAAACTAAGTAACTTCCTAAAAACGACACCATGATCAGACAGATGATAGTGAAGGCTCTCCTCTTCATGCTGGTGTCCCTCTCCCTCTCCCTCCCCGTCTCCCCTGGCATGGGCTGTTTCAGAGCCCTGAGAACGGCCAGGCTGCACAGCAGCATCACCGACATGACAACTACACCTTGCCCAAAAAACACTAACCGAAATATATTCGAATATCCGAATATCATGTATAACAGCGAATCCCCAATGATGAGCACCCAGGCCACGGCAGAACAAGCCACCCTGTACCTGAGGGGTTTGAACTTGAGGAAGAGCACTGGGTGAACCACTGCCATGAACCTCTCTACGCAGATACAGCACTGGAAGACGGAACGTCCGGAGAAAATGAGAGCACTGGCAAAATATCCTAGGAGGAAAATATGCCTGATGATAACAAATGGAAGATATAACAGGCTGACGATGATCTCACATAGGCTCAGGTTGAGTGGGAAGAAGTCTGAGGCCATTGTTCCAGCTGGTCCGGTCAGTACCAGCCACAGAACCCAGCTGTTGATGGGGACTCCCAGGACCAGGTTGACTGATGCGGCGGTGATTTGTACAATGTCAGCGTTGCTGTAAATGGATGACTCATTTGAGGTGTTCATCTTCACTGGCAGCTTTGATTGGAGTCTCTCACAGCTCAGTAAAGTCTTTTAGACAAATGAACTAAGGGCAGGAAAAGACAAGGAGAAAGAGACAAAAAAAGACATAAGACACAATCTGATTAGGAAAACATATCTGTAACATAATGAAAACACCCAATAAACACCAGTTAAAACATCACAAACACAATAGTAATCAAATACTGACGAAAACGGTAGGTATAATACGTACCATTAGACGTTGACCTGTTGTGTTCTGTTCTCTGTGTGCGGTCTGCTGCGATCTACACCTGATGATGTGGCTGAAATGCAAAATGGCTTATATTCTGACACGTCAGTCGATCAGAGTTCATCCATCATCGACGCAAATGTGGAATTGTTTTTTCAGTAGCAAACAATCACTCAAACAAGTCAGAAATGGAAAGTTGTACATAGGCCCAATATATATTCCATTATGAAACCTTAAAAATATTTTCATGCTTTTTTATTTTGTGAGAGAAAATGTGGTTTCTGTTACCATTCTGAATTGAATGGAACATTTTATTTTACTGTAATTATAGTCTTTGAAGGTACGACCATCCCATGTGTGCTTGTAATCATAAAAGTTTGAATGACAAGGTCATGCAAATCAGAGAGTGTAGAGGAGAGAGCTCGGCAGAGACTGTAAATGTATAATTTAAAAAAATACAATAATGAAGATTAATAATAACTAGACAAGTATACAACCACTGAAGTAGCTACTTTATTTGTGAAGGTTAGAAACACATTGGAATAAAAAACAACACAACCAAATGGTGCAGCCAAAATAGTAAATACATTACACATCATCATTACACACATGTTGTCTACAAATGATTATATATAATTACAGTTAGTAGCCTGCCCACTACAATATTCAAAGTTACACAGTGCTCTACAAAAAAGACAATCATATAAAATGGCAGCAGAAAAAGACAAGAAACAGCATGATGAAAGAAAATAAATTATAGTTTGCCTACTCTCTGTATAGTCTACTTGATGAATGAATACATACACATGTTGGGAGATCACTGCTTGATTCTCTACGTATCGTTTACACGGCCACATGTTTTTTGACTTGAGAGCTACTAAATGACTGTCTCAACAAGATCTACACATCAAAAATGTGATTATCCCATTGCTGAAAATCCATTTCAAGGCCCCTAGAAAGCTGTAAGTATACAATTCGGGCATTTAGCAGACTCCCTTAATCCAGAGCAATTTACATTAAGTAGAAACAATGCATTATACAGATTACAGTTTACAATTAAAGCAGAATTCACAATACACTTAACAGTTTACAATTAAGCACTAAAACATGGTGATATATTAGACATTCTATATACTGTAAGTCACTGCTATCTCAGTCTAATGAGGTGCTATCTAAACTACCTAGGGTACTGCAAGTGCTATGGGTTGGTATGTAATACAAGTGCTATGGCTATGGGCTGAGATGAAAACAAAGTACTGAAAACAAAGTATTTGGGGTTTGAGTTGACAGTTGACATATATTTTAGGTGTCATGTGATCTGCCTGCACACAGGGGTGGATGTAACATTTCCCAATTGGGGGGGCAGGAGAAAATGGTATGGGGGCGGCATGCAGCTCTGCAGCATGCATAAAGCTAAAGGTCTGACTCAGAGAGTTTTCTGTTTTTAATGATGAAATGCTGTTGGTTTAGTGGTGCCACAGCTGTTAAATATATAGGCACTTCCATTTGAAATATCTTTGAAATTTCGTTTGTTTTGCATGTCATCGTGTTTGGTGGGGCAGACTGGGCATTTAGGGGGGGCATTGCCCTATGCCCATGCCTAGATACGCCCTCCCTGCCTGCACAGCATATCATGATCTAGCTTTTGGGCACCCCTTGGTCTTTAGGTTTAGCTGCAGGGCAGTTTGCCAGTCTTTTGGCAGAGGTACACCAGTGGCTGACTCAACCCACTGACCACAGTGACGAACATACATGAAGTTACGAGTCTTGCAGCAAATCCCTGTTCCCAGAGCTCTAGTGTGGACACAATTAGTATAATGCAGCAAATAAAATAAGTTCCCACAAACAACACCATGATCAGACAGATGATAGTGAAGGCTCTCCTCTTCATGCTGGTGTCCCTCTCCCTCTCCCTCCCCGTCTCCCCTGGCATGGGCTGTTTCAGAGCCCTG
Organism: Benthosema pterotum; assembly: GCA_039105355.1. NCBI lineage: Eukaryota > Metazoa > Chordata > Actinopteri > Myctophiformes > Myctophidae > Benthosema > Benthosema pterotum. The sequence goes on from CM076982.1 coordinate 7,247,016, forward strand.
AGAACGGCCAGGCTGCACAGCAGCATCACCGACATGAAAACCAGGCATTCGGCAAAATAGACATAATGCAACGTGATGCTACGCAACACCAACAAGTCCAGTAGCCCGAATAACAGTGTGGTCCCAATGATCACCACCCAGGCAGAACAAGCCACCCTGTACCTGAGGGGTTTGAACTTGAGGAAGAGCACTGGGTGAACCACTGCCATGAACCTCTCTACGCAGATACAGCACTGGAAGACGGGACGTCCGATGAACAGGAAACTCTTAATGAAGGCGTCGAACAGGGGAATTCGCATGACGATCTGCGTGACAACAGCTGGGAGACAGAACAAGCTGAAGATGATCTCACATATGCTCAGGTTGAGTGTGAAGATCTCTGAGGCCATTGTTCCAGCTGGTCCGGTCAGTACCAGCCACAGAACCCAGCTGTTGATGGGGACTCCCAGGACCAGGGTGATTGTCGTGCCGGCGATTTGTATTGCGGCCCTTTCGAATTGTAAAGTGTCCCATTCGCCTTCGTAGCCGGATGTCCCATTTGATGTGTTCATCTTCTTCCTGGCAGCTTTGAATGTGCTCTTTGTTTCCAAATCAGTAAAGTTTTTTAAGAGAGACGGACAAATAAACAGAGAAAGAGAGAGAGAGGAGGATAATGATAAGATACTCTTTGAAAACACTGATATTAATCACAATACCTCTGAAACAAAATAGCAATAATGAAAATACCAGTACAATTAACGTAACGCAATACTAATTTAAAAAAAAAAACACCCATATGGACAAACTCTTGAAGGTGGCATCTTTCATACAAGCCAAGAAAAATGCTATGGATTTGATATCTTTTTTTGAATGTAATATACAATTCTCAGAAATTATATACAGTATGTTTCACTTTACAAAGAAATACTACAGAACTTATATTAAGTTTATTCTCTTATAGTCTTCACATACGCACGCACACGCACACGCACACACACACACACACACACACACACACACGCACACACACACTAATGATATACTAATTGCAATCAGACCTGTGTGCCCTGTGGAGTCAGTGGTCTTCTCTGTGTGCTCTGCTGTCCACACACGCATGCAGTGATTGTATTCCCATGCATGTACTGTACATGCATGGGAATTGGGAACATTACATGTATGTTCTTTGGTGGTGGGGAATGCAAATCATCATCACATAAGCTGTCATGCTCATCCATTATATTATATCAACAACAAAACGTGGAAACTCTGCCGAACCCGAGGCGGGGTTGACGAAAGCGTCTTTCTGTGTGGAGTTTGCATGTTCTCCCCGTGTCCGATTCCCCTATAGTGTAGATCAGGGGTGGGCAATTATTTTTCCCAAGCGGCCAAATGAGATACATAAAATATTGTGGAGGGCCAAGATTAAAGGCTGAACTAAAGTCTGCGTAGTAGTAATTTAATTTTCAAGATAAAGGTAAGAGTAAGACCAACCATTTTGACCCCAGGGCCCTAGTTTCCAGATTCGCGTTGATGACGTGTGAACATGGATCAACTGACCTGTCAGAATATGAGTGATGAACTATTTTGCATTTCAGCCACTTCAACAGGTGGGAGATCGTCTGTGTGGACAGCAGAGCACACAGAGAAACGGACACAACAGGTATGACTGCAAGTATTATCCTTGTAGAGCAGAGATTTTCAACTTTTCTCATACCAGGGCTTACTATTTATTCTGCATTTTAGCCACGGAGGACCACCATCTGATGTTTAGTTTAGTCTTACTCTGACCCAAAACTAAGGATTTTAAAGTTTTGGTCCACAATTTAGGAGAGATAACTGCATGGCAAAATGTTGGTCAAAATACAAATTCTTCTACACTTTCTAAATGTGTAGATTCTTGAAAATCAAGTAATTCAGATGTTTAAATGTAATTTAATGTAAAATGAAACCAAATGGACCCTTACAGGTCCATTTGGTATCATTTTACGTTCTCAAGAGTTACAGATCTATAAGGGTCCATTTGGTTACTAACTGTCCATCATTTAGCTGGGGACCACCTCTCCCAAGGAGTTTCAATTAGTATTGGTGTTTTCATGTATATTATATTACAGATTTGTTTTGCTAAATCAAAATGTCTTAATTTACCTCTTTTTGACTCGGTCTATTGCTCTCCTTTGTTTCTTTTTAGTCTAAAAAGGCGTATTTTCTTGATGGTGAAAAGCTGCCAGTGAAGATGAACACCACAAACCAGTCATCCATCTACAGCAACGCTGACATTGTGATCATCACTGCCTCATCAATGAACCTGGTCCTGGAAGTCCCCATCAACAGCTGGGTTCTGTGGCTGGTACTGACCGGACCAGCTGGAACAATGGCCTCAGAGATCTTCCAACTCAACCTCAGTGTATGTGACATCATCCTCGGCTTCTTATATCTTCCAGCTGTAATCAAGCAAATGTACCTCCTTGAAGTTTTTGCTGGTGGTCTCATGTTCAACGGACGTTCCATCTTCCAGTGCTGTATCTGCATAGAGAGGTTCATGGCAGTGGTTCACCCAGTGCTCTTCCTCAAGTTCAAACCCCTCAGGTACAGGGTTGCTTGTTCTGCCGTGGCCTGGGTGGTGATCATTGGGTTTTCACTGTTTTATCCGCTATCAGTGCAGTTTGGTAGTAACAACCTAATTCACTATGTGTTTCTGGGTGCATCTGTATTTTACATGTCGGTGATGCTGCTGTGCAGCCTGGCCGTTCTCAGGGCTCTGAAACAGCCCATGCCAGGGGAGACGGGGAGGGAGAGGGAGAGGGACACCAGCATGAAGAGGAGAGCCTTCACTATCATCTGCTCCATCATGGTGTCGTTTTTAGGAGGTTACTTAATGTGGTGCATTGTTCTGATTTGTTTCATTCAAGGACTTTTTCTTGAAGTTGGACATTTGCTTGCAAATATTTGTATTCTCGTTTCTGTGGTCGTTGGGTTTGTTCAGCCACTACTGTACCTCTGCCAAAAGACTGGCAAACTGCCCTGTGTTAATTGCCAAAATTAAACAAGGTACATTGTTATAGCCTATACTGTAAATACATAGTGAGGGAAACATAGAGAACAGCAATAATTATTTCTGTAGTCACAATAATTTCATCATGTATACTCAGAGGAAAACAGGATTCAAGGATTTCACAGTAAAGTCTATAGATATTTCAACAAAAAAATATATTTCTCCTATATTCAATAGACTTGGGCTAGAATTTATTCCTTGTCTATTTTTATTATTTTATTCCGTGTTTCCTGGACTGTTTTGCTGAAATTGTTTTTAAAGCACTTCGTTCTGTTTAACATTGTAACACTATATTTGTAGGTTTGGTGTGTTTTGGCTGTTTGTTGGAAAAAAAGTTGGACTTTAGATTTTGAAAACTGGTGGTGCACACAGCAAGCGTAATCTGAAAATAAACACTGCATATCTTTAAAAAGATGAGACTTCAGAAAAAGGATTCTATTGAGATTGTTGCATTTGCCAGTTGGTGGCTGCTGTTCATTTTGAGTGTCCTTCACATTAAAATGTTTGTTTATAGCTGTCTATAGCTTCCCATTCATAAAAATGTTTGCTCTGCTGCTAACTGTAAGTGTTTATGCCACAGACCCACCCTGTGCCAGCCAAATGATTGATTATTGAATAATTTCTAATCCCTGCTTGCATGGACAATCACAGGGAACTGCAGTATACTATCTAATGCAGGGGTGGGCAGCAATGGGCCAAATGAGATACAGAAAATATTTTGGAGGGCCGGGCCTAAAGGCGGAACTAAATTCTATGTAATATTAATTTAATTTATATATAAAAGTGGTAAATGGCATTGTTTTGTCACCCTGATAAGAGTCGTTTTTTTGCCATTAGGCAGATGAGACAGTTGCCTAGGGCACCATGAGGGGAGAGGGGCGACCATGAGAGAGAGCGCCATTTTACAAGAGATTTTCCCTGGAGCCCCCTTACCAAATGGACCCGTAAGGGTCCATTTGGTAAGGGGGCTCCAGGGAAAATCTCCAGGGAAAATCTTGCCAAGGGCTCCAAGTTGCTTAGAAATGCCACTGATAATACTGTAGTATTAGGCCTATTATTATGCAATGAAAATGTGGAGTTGTTTCCAATATGGGGTTGTTTCCATGCCCCCCTAAGTGCCCAATCTGCCCCACCAAACACGAAGGCATGCAAAACAACCCAAGATATTTCAAATTAAAGTGCTTTCAATTAAAATGATTTGAAACACTACTACTAACTGCTACTAACTATAACTACAGCTGTGTCACCAGTAAACCAACAGCATTTCATCATTGAAAACAGAAAACTCTGAGTCAGACCTTTAGTTTATGCATGCTGCGTGTCTGTAGCAACTTCAACAACAACTGATGTTGTTATTGATGCTTTACTCGACAAATATAAGTCCTGTAACCAAAAATGGCATGAGTGCGGCTTCATCGCCCGTGGGTGATGGAGCCGCACCCCAGGGCAGGTCCGTGGCACAGGCGAAGCAGTTTCCTGCCTGGGGAGCCAGGTCTGCTTAGGGCGCTGCCAGTGGCCCTAAAAAAAAGAAAAGATAAATGGGCGCCCAAGTGCCCCCGTTGATGTATTATATTACTCTAAGGGCGCCCCTCCTTGTCTACAGAATGAACAAAAAATACACTTTCTAGGGGTACGGTGGCACAGTGGTTAGTGCTGTCGCCTCACAGCTAGAAGATCCTGGGTTCGATTCCCGCTAGGGGCACTGCTGTGGGTGCTGGCGGCGTGTCTGCTCCTCCACGTCATCAGTGCCCATACCCGAGGCGGGGTTGGTGAAAGGGCCTTTCTGTGTGGAGTTTGCATGTTCTCCCCGTGTCCCCTAGGGTAGATACCCTCACAAAAACATGCTGTAATCCTGGACTCTAAACTGCCTCCCCCTGGCCAGCCGGGGCGCCTGATGGAGGGGACAGGAACTGGTTGGAATAACATGATCCTTCCACGCGCTACGTCCAACCAGGGAAACTCCCCCCTGTCAGGTGAAAAGAAGGCAGCTTGGACTCCGCATGCATTGAAGGAAGCATGAGGCCAGTCCGCTGCCTCCCCAGGTTGGTGGACGGTGAGTAGAGCCCAGGATCACATTAGGAATTGGCACTGGGTGAAAAAATGGGCTACAAAATCATGGGGGAAAAAAATAATAATAATAATAAAAAAAAATACACTTTCACCCCTGTTTACAATATGTCATCTGACTGATGTACTTTGAGGATGTCTGCACAAAACTGGCAACCCAACTGCAGTATAGAAATGTATTAGTGCAACTACTAGCACTATAGTGCTAGTAGGACTGGCCCTGCCGCACCCATACCATTTTCTCCTGCCCCCTCAAAGGGGAAATATTACTTCTACACCTTGTCGAAAACCTAAGCCTATATGGCCTACTACAGGGTTGTTTAAAGTGGGTACTGTGACACCCATATGTGAGTGAGTGTTGGGGTGTCTCACACAAACACAATCAAACACAGAGGACCACAGAGTCTAAATAAACAAATGGACATGTGTGTAATGCATGTTGAAATGCAAAACAAACCTGTCACACACATCACAGCACACTCACAGCATACACACACACACAGGCACACACACACACACACACACACACACACACACACACACACACACACACACACACACACACACGCACACACACACACACACACACACACACACACACACGCGCGCGCACACAGACACACACACACACACACGCACACACACGCACACTGTTCTCAAAATACTTACACAAGTCGGTTTTCAATCTCTGATATTTCACCTGCAGGTCATTGTCTGCTTTATGACTGCAGTGACTGAAAGTGAGAGATTATTATTTTTTATTTTTATTTTTTTTTTCACATTTTGTAAACCATGTTTCACACACTGCCAATTCATAATGTGATCCTGGGGCTCTGCAACACAATAAATCATTTCCAACTGTATTATTGCATTGTATTTGTGATACTTGCTTTGGCAATGTAAACAAGGACAACTTGTGGTTTGCATATCGGGGCGGATATAACATTTCCCAATTGGGGGGGGGGGGGTGGCAGGAGAAAATATTATGGGTGCGGCTTCATTGTCCATGTCGCTTCGCGCTACGGGTGATGAAGTCGCCCCCATACCATTTTCCATTACAGGACATGCTGTTGGTTTAGTGGTGACACAACTGTAGTTAGTTTAGGCACGTTCATTTGAAATATCTTGGATTGTTTTGCATGCCATCGTGTTTGGTGGGGCATTTATGGGGGCATTGCCCCCCCATGCCCATGCCTAGATCCGCCCCTGCTGCATATCACTGGTCGAAAAACCATTGCATTACTGGACACAATATCATTTTGATATTTAGATCATTATATGTACTCATTATAGGTTAATCCCCTGCAGCCCTTATGTGAGGCAATATGTTGTCACAGGGCGTGTCTCTGTGGCATAACTACTGTGTACAACAATGGTTTTCAACCTTTTTCATACCAGGGCCCACTATTTATTCTGCAATTTAGGAGAAATAACTGGCAAAACATTGGTCAAAATATATTCTTCTACATTTTCTAAATGTGTAGATTCTTGAAAATTAAGTAATTCATATATTTAAATATAATCTAACTCTTGAGAGCATAAAATGATACCAAATGGACCTGTGAGGGTCCATTTGGTATCATTTTATGATATCAAGAGTTACAGATCTATAAAGGTCCATTTGGTTACTATCCATCATTTAGCTGCAGGGGACCACCTGGAATCCTCTCAGGGACCACTGGTGGTACCTGAACCACTGGTTGAAAACCACTGTTGTATAACAATTAGCAACTGAGCAAACGATTTATAAAAGAGAGGTCAGACAGAGGATGAAGACTCATAATTCAACGTTTTTTATTCTAAATCATTTTTGTGTGAAGGAATCCTCAAAATGAACAACAAAAAACATAAACATAAAAAACAACAACATATGTATGAGTCCAACTGAAATGAAGCAACTATCTGGTGCAACCTCATACAATTTACATCATAAGAGAGATTATTTGGATTCCAACTACAACAATAATAAGCACACACACACACACACACACACACACACACACACACACACACACACACACACACACACACACACACACACACACACACACACACACACACACACACACACACACACACACACACACACAAAAGGTTACAAAGGTCTTTACAAGGCCATGTACACTGTAAGTACAACAAAACAAGACAAGGAAAAATAACCAATACATTATATTAAAAATACAAATTAGCAGAGTATTAAAAAAAAATCTACTGTATTAGCCATGACCTTTCACTAATTGATATGACTAGAGATATAGTACTTTCTGAGCATTCACTATACTGTATGATAACAGTAACTTAACCATGAACACAGGGCAGTTTGCCAGTCTTTTGGCAGAGGTACAGCAGTGGATGAACGAACCCAGTGACCACATTAATTAACATGGATATACTTGTTAACATCTGTACATCTAAGGCAAGGAAGCTGAGAATGATAACAAGGCACCAAACTATGTAACTTCCTAAAAACGACACCATGATCAGACAGATGATAGTGAAGGCTCTCCTCTTCATGCTGGTGTCCCTCTCCCTCTCCCTCCCCGTCTCCCCTGGCATGGGCTGTTTCAGAGCCCTGAGAACGGCCAGGCTGCACAGCAGCATCACCGACATGACAACTACACCTTGCCCAAAAAACACTAACCGAAATATATTTGAATATTCGAATATTATGAATAACAGCGAAGCCCCAATGATGACCATCCAGGCCACTGCAGAGCAAGCCACCCTGTACCTGAGGGGTTTGAACTTGAGGAAGAGCACTGGGTGAACCACTGCCATGAACCTCTCTATGCAGATACAGCACTGGAAGATGGAACGTCCGGAGAACATGAAACCACCAGCAAAAAATCCTAGGAGGAAAATAGGCCTGAGGATAGCAGCTGGAAGATATAACAGGCTGAAGATGATCTCACATAGGCTCAGGTTGAGTGGGAAGAAGTCTGAGGCCATTGTTCCAGCTGGTCCGGTCAGTACCAGCCACAGAACCCAGCTGTTGATGGGGACTCCCAGGACCAGGTTGACTGATGCGCTGGTGATGTCTACAATGTGGGGATCACTGACAGAGGACTGGTTTGAGGTGTTCATCTTCCTGGCAGCTTTGATCGAGGTCTTTCACAGCTCACTAAGTCTTTTAGACAAATTAACTAAAGGCAGGAAAAGACAAGGAGAAAGAGACAAAAAAGACAAACACAATCTGAAGAGGAAAACATCTCTGTAACACAATGAACATCAAAACACCCAATAAACACCAGTTAAAACATCACAAACACAATAGTAATCAAATACCGACGACAATGGTAGATATAATACGTACCATTAGACGTTGACCTGTTGTGTTCTGTTCTCTGTGTGCTGTCTGCTGCGATCTACAGCTGTTAATGTAGCTGAAATGCAAAATGATTCTCATATTCTGACACGTCAGTCGATCAGAGTTCATCCATCATCAACGCAAATGTGGAATTGTTTTTTCAGTAGCAAACAATCACTCAAACAAGTCAGAAATGGAAAGTTGTACAATGTACATAGGCCCAATGTACTGTATATTCCATTATGAAACCTGAAAAATATTTTTATGTTTATATTTTGTGAGAGAAAATGTGGTTTCTGTTACCATTCTGTTTGTAGAACATTTTATTTTACAGTAATTATAATCTTTGAAGGTACAGTACAACCAACCCATGTGTGCTTGTAATCATAAAAGTTTGAATGACAAGGTCATGCAAATCAGAGAGTGTAGAGGAGAGAGAGAACGGGAGAGATTCCTCTAAATATACCTGTAATGGATCATTTAAAAAAATTACAACAATGACGATTATTAATAATAATAATAATAATACTGTGACCTGTCAGAATATGAGAACTATTTTGCATTTCAGCCACTGCTGTCCACACATCACAGAGAAATGGAAACAACAGGTATGACTGCAAGTATTATCCTTGTAGAGCAGAGATTTCCAACCTTTCTCATACCAGGGCTTACTATTTATTCTGCATTTTAGCCACGGAGGACCACCATCTGATGTTTAGTTTAGTCTTACTCTGACCCAAAACTAAGGATAAATGGACGCCCATGTGCCCCCATTGATGTATTTATTATATTACTCTAAGGGCGCCCCTCCTTGTCTACACAATGAACAAAAAAGCAAGAATGAATACACTTTCACCCCTGTTTACAATATGTCATCTGACTGATGCACTTTGAGGATGTCTGCACAAAACTGGCAACCCAAATGCAGTATGGAAATGTATTAGTGCGACTAGCACTATAGTGCTAGTAGGACCGGCCCTGCCGCACCCATACCATTTTCTCCTGCCCCCTCAAATGGGAAATATTACTTCCACCCCTGGTCGAAAACCTATTGTGCCTATGGCCTACTACAGGGTTGCTTAAAGTGGGTACTGTGACACCCATATTTGGAATCTGTGTCAGTGTTGTTGTGAGTGAGTGTTGGGTGTCTCACACAAACACAATCAAACACAGAGGACCACAGAGTCTAAATAAACATGACTTGTGTGTAATGCATGTTGAAATGCAAAACAAAAAAACCTGTCACACACATCACAGCACTCGATCACAGCACACACATACACACACACACACACACACACACACACACACACACACACACACACACACACACACACACACACACACGCACACGCACACGCACACGCACACGCACGCACGCACGCACACACACGCACACGCACACACACACACACACACACACACACACACACACACAAGCTGCACTATTTGGATAGCAAAGACATACTGTTTGTGTGATTGTTCACATTGTTACGTCAACGTATTTACTATTTCAATTCATCAAGCTTGTTCTCAAAATACTTGCACAAGTCAGTTTTCAATCTCTGATATTTCACCTGCAGGTCATTGTCTGCTTTATGACTGAGAGATTAGATTTTTTTTTTTTCATCCCACAATTTTGTAAACCATGTTTCACCCAGTGCCAATTCATAATGTGATCCTGGGGCTCTGCAATGCAAAGAAACATTTTCAACTGTCTTATTGCATTGTATTTGTGATACTTGCTTTGGCAATGTAAACAAGGACAACTTGTGGTTTACATATCAGGGGTGGATGTAACATTTCCCATTTGGGGGGGGGGGGGGGGGGGGTAGGAGAAAATGGTATGGGTGCAGCTTCATCGCCCATGTCGCTTCGCGCTACGGGTGATGAAGCCGCCCCCATACCATTTTCCATTACAGGACATGATGTTGGTTTAGTGGTGACACAACTGTAGTTAGTTTAGGCACTTTAATTTGAAATATCTTGGGTTAGGGGGGCATTGCCCCCCCATGCCCATGCCTAGATCCGCCCCTGCTGCATATCACTGGTCGAAAACCATTGCATTACTGAACACGATATCATTTTGATATTTAGATCATACTGTATGTTAATCCCCTGCAGCCCTAAATTATGTGAGGCAATATGTTGTCACAGGGCGTGTCTCTCTGGCATAACTACTGTATATAACAATGGTTTTCAACCTTTTTCATACCAAGGCCCACTATTTATTCTGCATGTTAGTCACAAACCACCATTTGATGTTGAATTTATTCTCTCCGTCCCAAAACCAAGGATTTTAAAGTTTAAATTTAGGAGAAATAACTGGCAAAATGTTGGTCAAAATAAAATTCTTCTACATTTTCTAAATGTGTAGATTCTTGAAAATTAAGTAATTCATTTACTGTATTTAAAAATAATTAAACTCTTGAGAGCATATAAATGATACCAAATGGACCCGAGAGGGTCTGAAATGAAGAAACTACAACTGGTGCAACCTCATACATCATAAGTGTGATTGTATTTATTTGCAACTACAACAATAATAAACATTAATATTACACACACACAAAAGGTTACAAAGGGCTTTACAAAGCCATGTATAAGTACAACAAAACAAGCCTAGTATTAAAAAAAATCTGACCTTTCACTAATTGATATGACTAGAGATATAGTAATTTCTGAGCATTCACTATACTGTATGATAACAGTAACTTTAACCATGAACACAGGGCAGTTTGCCAGTCTTTTGGCAGAGGTACAGCAGTGGATGAACGAACCCAGTGACCACATTAATTAACATGGATATACTTGATAACATTTGTGAATCTAAGTCAAGGCAGCCGAGAATGATAACAAGGCACCAAACAATGTAACTTCCTAAAAACGACACCATGATCAGACAGATGATAGTGAAGGCTCTCCTCTTCATGCTGGTGTCCCTCTCCCTCTCCCTCCCCGTCTCCCCTGGCATGGGCTGTTTCAGAGCCCTGAGAACGGCCAGGCTGCACAGCAGCATCACCGACATGAAAAATACACCTTGCCCAAAATACACTAACCGAAATATATTCAAATATCCGAATATTATGAATAACAGTGAAGCCCCAATGATGAGCAGCCAGGCCATGGCAGAACAAGCCACCCTGTACCTGAGGGGTTTGTACTTGAGGAAGAGCACTGGGTGAACCACTGCCATGAACCTCTCTATGCAGATACAGCACTGGAAGATGGAGCGTCCGGTGAACATGAGAGCAAAGGCAAAAAATCCTAGGAGCATAATATGCCTCATGATAACAAATGGAAGATATAACAGGCTGACGATGATCTCACATAGGCTCAGGTTGAGTGGGAAGAAGTCTGAGGCCATTGTTCCAGCTGGTCCGGTCAGTACCAGCCACAGAACCCAGCTGTTGATGGGGACTCCCAGGGCCAGGTTGACTGATGCGGCGGTGATTTGTACGATGTCAGCGTTGCTGTAGATGGATGAGGAGTCGTTTGAGGTGTTCATCTTCACTGGCAGCTTTTCACGATCCAGAAAATGCGCCTTTTTAGACTAAAAAGAAACAAAGGAGAGCAATAAGCAGAGTCAAAAAGAGAGAAATTAAGACATTTTGATTTAGCAAAACAAATCTGTAATATAATACACATCAAAACACCAATACTAATTGAAACTCCTTGGGAGAGGGAGAGGTGGTCCCCAGCTAAATGATGGACAGTTAGTAACCAAATGGACCCTTATAGACCTGTAACTATTGAGAACGTGAAATGATACCAAATGGACCTGTAAGAGTCCATTTGGTTTCATTTTACATTAAATTACATTTAAACATCTGAATTACTTGATTTTCAAGAATCTACACATTTAGAAAGTGTAGAAGAATTTGTATTTTGACCAACATTTTGCCATGCAGCTATCTCTACTAAATTGTGGACCAAAACTTTAAAATCCTTAGTTTTGGGTCAGAGTAAGACTAAGCTAAACATCAGATGGTGGTCCTCCGTGGCTAAAATGCAGAATAAATAGTAAGCCCTGGTATGAGAAAGGTTGAAAATCTCTGCTCTAAAAGTCTAATACTTGCAGTCATACCTGTTGTGTCCGTTTCTCTGTGTGCTCTGCTGTCCACACAGACGATCTCCCACCTGTTGAAGTGGCTGAAATGCAAAATAGTTCATCACTCATATTCTGACAGGTCAGTTGATCCATGTTCACACGTCATCAACGCAAATCTGGAAACTAGGGCCCTGGGGTCAAAATGGTTGGTCTTACTCTTACTTTTACCTTGAAAGTTAAATTAATACTACGCAGACTTTAGTTCAGCCTTTAATCTTGGCCCTCCACAATATTTTATATATCTCATTTGGCCGCTTGGGAAAAATAATTGCCCACCCCTGATCTACACTATAGGGGAAGCGGACACGGGGAGAACATGCAAACTCCACACAGAAAGGCGCTTTCTTGTTTCGCCAACCCCGCCTCGGGTTCGGCTGAGTTTCCACATTGTGTTGTTGATATAATATAATGGATGAGCATGACAGCTTATGTGATGATGATTTGCATTCCCCACCACCAAAGAACATGCATGTAATGTTCCCAATTCACATGCATGTACAGTACATGTACAAGTGTGGTACAGGTCATACAATACTATCACTGCATGCGTGTGTGGACAGCAGAGCACACAGAGAAGACCACTGACTCCACAGAGCACACAGGTCTGATTGCAATTAGTATATCATTAGTGTGTGTGTGTGTGTGTGTGTGTGTGTGTGTGTGTGTGTGTGTGTGTGTGTGTGTGTGTGTGTGTGTGTGTGTGTGTGTGTGTGTGTGTGTGTAACTATAAGACTATAAGAGAATAAACTTAATATAAGTTCTGTAGTATTTCTTTGTAAAGTGAAACATACTGTATATAATTTCTGAGAATTGTATATTACATTCAAAAAAAGATATCAAATCCATAGCATTTTTCTTGGCTTGTATGAAAGATGCCACCTTCAAGAGTTTGTCCATATGGGTGTTTTTTTTTTTTTTTTTTTTTTAATTAGTATTGCGTTACGTTAATTGTAGTGGTATTTTCATTATTGCTATTATGTTTCAGAGGTATTGTGATTAATATCAGTGTTTTCAAAGAGTATCTTATCATTATCTTCCTCTCTCTCTCTTTCTCTGTTTATTTGTCTGTCTCTCTTAAAGATGGAGTGCCGTGATTTTTTTCTACCCTAAAACATGATCATCAGGTATTAATGTTATATGAAAAGTAAGATTTTTTCCCCAAAAGTGTACAGTGTTTGTTAAACTGTCATTTTTATGATTCCACTCCACCAGTTCATTAAGTATGCCTGGTTTGCCTGGTGGGTGGTGATGGGTGGAGATCCAGCTGAACTGAAGCCACACCCACAGCTTTAGTTGTATGATAAAGGGGGAGGAGTTATGGGAGGAGCTGAGCACATGATGTCACTATACTGAAGTTTTTTTCATTGGCATGTTTGACTGGAAAGGTTCAGCCCCCTGGAAGAAACCCTAAATACAAAGGGAAGACATCATTGTACATAAAAAACACACAAAGGGGTCTATTTACATACTGTCACCTCTTAAACATGTACAAAATTGGAAAAAATACAAAAATCACGGCACCCCCACTTTAAAAAACTTTACTGATTTGGAAACAAAGAGCACATTCAAAGCTGCCAGGAAGAAGATGAACACATCAAATGGGACATCCGGCTACGAAGGCGAATGGGACACTTTACAATTCGAAAGGGCCGCAATACAAATCGCCGGCACGACAATCAACCTGGTCCTGGGGGTCCCCATCAACAGCTGGGTTCTGTGGCTGGTACTGACCGGACCAGCTGGAACAATGGCCTCAGAGATCTTCACACTCAACCTGAGTGTATGTGAGATCATCTTCGGCTTGTTCTGTCTCCCAGCTGTTGTCACGCAGATTGTCATGCGAATTCCCCTGTTCGACGCCTTCATTAAGAGTTTCCTGTTCATCGGACGTCCCGTCTTCCAGTGCTGTATCTGCGTAGAGAGGTTCATGGCAGTGGTTCACCCAGTGCTCTTCCTCAAGTTCAAACCCCTCAGGTACAGGGTGGCTTGTTCTGCAGTGGTCTGGCTGCTCATCATTGGGACCACACTGTTATTCGGGCTACTGGACTTGTTGGTGTTGCGTAGCATCACGTTGCATTATGTCTATTTGGGTGAATGCCTGTTTTTCATGTCGGTGATGCTGCTGTGCAGCCTGGCCGTTCTCAGGGCTCTGAAACAGCCCATGCCAGGGGAGACGGGGAGGGAGAGGGAGAGGGACACCAGCATGAAGAGGAGAGCCTTCACTATCATCTGTCTGATCATGGCGTCGTTTGTGGGAACTTATTTTATTTGCTGCATTATACTAATTGTGTCCAATTGTGTGTGTTCAGTCAAGGCCATTCAGCAGCCGCTTCATGATTGATGAGGATGTGAAATAGACAGAAATATTGGAGACTTGTATTGGAGAACAAATGAGATTGATTGAAACGGATTAATTGAAATAATGTAAACGCAAAATAATTAGGAATGGTGACGTGGTATCGCTGTAGACTTTACGTACAAATATATACAGTATATATGCTATGGTGACATCTTAAAAAACTACGTGTGCTTATATTTTGTCAGAGACAATGGGTGCAATTCCCAATCGCTGTGGTGTAGCCAGGTATGGTGTAAGTCCTCTCATTGGCTGCATGGCAGCAAATCAGGTTTGGGGCCGTGCTCATTGGCTGCATGGCAGCAAATCTGGTCTGGGGCCTTCGTTAGGCCCAAAAGCCTATACCACCAGGCCTGGGCCTGGGCCTACCAAATAATTATCCATAATAATTAAAACCAGTCGTCAAGAGCTTCAACTCATGATGAACAAAGCCAGGGAGTACAGTAACATTTTAATTGGGGGGGTCAGGTGATTTCTGGACCTCTTGACTTGCAGGTTTTAATTATTCTGGGTAATTATTTGGTAAGCTCAGGCCCAGGGCTGGTGGTATAGGCTTTCGGCCTACCCCAAGGCCCCAGACTTGATTTGCTGCCATGCAGCCAATGAGAAGACTTACTCAGGGGTGGACTGGGAGCTCAAAACGTACCGGGCAATTTTGTCTCAGAGCGGCCCTCAGAGCGGCCCTCTGAATCTTTGTGGGGGCTCCGGGGCCTGAGCCCCCATGAGAATTTAAGACATAAGGGGCTCTGGGGCTCGGGCTAACTAAAATGAGTTAGTTAGTTTTAGTTAACTATAAAAACCCTGCAATAGGCAGTCTCATTTGAAGAGGACAGAGGGCCGCCAGCACTGATTCGTGGGCCGGTTTTGTGCAGATTTTTTTTTTTTTTAATTAAAACACGACATTAACGGCCCCCGGGGGGGGGTCGGCCCACCGGGAAAATGCCCTGTATGCCAGACTGTCAGTCCACCCCTGGACTTACTCCATACCTGCTACACCACAGCAATTGAGAATTGCATCCAATGTGGTTTCTGCAACTGTTGGTAAGTGACATTGGTCCAGTGGTGTAATTAGGCCCTATCAACCAAGGGTTTTGATATCAAAAGGGCGCTGTAAGCATGCACATATACATGCATGCACAAGTGTTTTGTCAGATAATTAGTACCATTTGACAAGGCTCTCTTCTCTTATGTACACTACGTTGGTCTCTGGTTCCTGGTTCTGTTAAAGGGGAATTCCACCCATTTTCAAAATTTTCCTGAGAGGGTACAAATGTGAACCAAATGGACCCTAGCGGGTCCATTTGGTTCCATTTGTACCCTCTCAGGAAAAATGGCTCTGAATGAAAATGCATTAACATGGTGAAATACATCTTGATGATGTCATCAGATGTATTTCACCATGTTAATCAGACCTCCATTTTTAGGAAATGCAGAATTGGGGAAACTTCATCATGTCCACATTAGACTTTGTTGCCTATCACGTCCACACAACATCTCTAAGGTATATTAATGAAAATGGGTGGAGTTCCACTTTAAGGCCAAAGTAGGCCTTCGGCCTGGTGGAGACCATTAATAGGATAATTAACAACAATTAATAGGATAATTTTGAATAGGCCTATACCGGATATAGGCTACCGCTATATGTTGTTCATATGTTGTTCAGCCTGGAACTGGGGATAAAACAACATAAATCGTTAGTTTTGGGGTCTGTGGGGGTGAAAATGTCCTCATTTGGTGGTCTGTGATTCAAATGCTTAGTGGGCCCTGGTACCAAAATGGTTGAAAACCACTGTGAATCATTTCCCAAAGGTCATAATGTGTTTGATGTGCCACAATGGGTGAGTATACCATTGTAGGCCAGATAGGTGAGATATTGCTGTTGGCAACTCATTAATTTCATATGAAAGTGACCCCAATCGAAACAAGCCTTAAGATTCATTGGATAGAATCATCCAACAGGTATTGGATACTACTGTAGTTCCCTGTGACAACAAAGGGATTACAAATTATTCAATAATCAGTCAGTTGGTTAGCATAGGGTGTCTGTGGCATAAACACAGTTTGCAGCAGAGCAAACATTTACCGTTTTATCCCGAATATAAGACGACTCGTTTAGAAGACGACCCTCATTTTTCAAGACCCATTTACAGAAAAAAGAACATTGAATGTCAAATAGTATAGCCTCTGAATATAAGACGACTCCATTTTTGGGATATTTCCATTGGGAAAAAAACAGTCTTATATTCAGGCCAATAGGGTATATGAAAAGGAAGCTATAGAGAGGAACACAGTCATAATATCAGTGTTCTCTCAAACATTTTAATGTGAAGGACACTCAAAATGAACAGCACAAATGACAAACGCAACAATCTCAATTGAGTCCTTGAGTGCTGTTTCATTATTTCAAAGATTTGCAGTGTGTTTAAGATATTCTGATGAGAGGACATTTTCAGATTACGCATACTGTGTGCACTGCCAAGTTTTCAAAATCTAAAGTCCAACATATAGTGAAACAAACTGGTGCAGTCAAAACACACCAAACCTATAAATATAGTGTTACAATGTTGCACATAAAGAAAGGTTACAACAACAAAGTCCTTTAAAACAAGATGCAATTTCAGAAAAAAAGTCCAGGAAGCATGGTATACAGATAAAATAAAAATAGACAAAGAATAATATAATATAATGCTATATATAGATAGATAGGCCTACCATTTTCAACTGATGCCCATTATAAAACACCCTCTAAATTCTGGACCAAGTTTATTCAATATTTACATAAGAGAAGCTTTTTTTGTTCACAGTTGTAATAAATCTTCAGACTTTACTGTGAAATCCCTGAATCCTGTTTTCTTATAATTGCTTTTCTAAATAAATCAAATCAAAACCTACTAGCCAAGAAAGACCTCTCAGTACATGAAATTATTGTAACTACAGAAATAATTACTGCTGTTCACTATGTTCCTTTCACTATGTATTTACAGTATGCCATAACTATGTACCATGTTTAAGTGTATCAATTAACACAGGGCAGTTTGCCATGATTCTTTTGGCAGAGGTACAGCAGTGGCTGAACAAACCCAACGACAACAGTAACGATCGTAGAAATATTTGAAACCAAACGTATGACTTCAAGAAAGAGCCCTTGAATAAAACAAATCATAACAATGCACCATATTAAGTAACTCCCTAAAAATGAGCCCATGTTCAGACAGATGATAGTGAAGGCTCTCCTCTTCATGCTGGTGTCCCTCTCCCTCTCCCTCCCCGTCTCCCCTGGTATGGGCTGTTTCAGAGCCCTGAGAACGGCCAGGCTGCACAGCAGCATCACCGACATGAAAAATACACATGCACCCAAAAACACGCACTGAATTATGTTGGTATTACCAAACTGCATCATTAATAGCGGATATAGCAGTGAAAACCCAACGATGAGCAGCCAGGCCACGGCAGAACAAGCCACCCTGTACCTGAGGGGTTTGAACTTGATGAAGAGCACTGGGTGAACCACTGCCATGAACCTCTCTATGCAGATACAGCACTGGAAGACGGGACGTCCGCTTAACAGGAACCCACCAGCAAAAAGTTGAAGCAAGTCCGTCTGCTTGATAAAAGCTGGAAGTTGGAACAGGCCGACAATGATCTCAAATAGGCTCAGGTTGAGTGGGAAGAAGTCTGAGGCCATTGTTCCAGCTGGTCCGGTCAGTACCAGCCACAGAACCCAGCTGTTGATGGGGACTCCCAGGATCAGGTTGATTGATATGCTGGTGATTTGTATGATGTCAGCATCGCTGTAGATGGATGAGGAGTCGTTTGAGGTGTTCATCTTCACTGGCAGCTTTTCACCATCCAAAAGAGAGTAATAGACAGAGTCAAAAAAAGAGAAAAAGACATTTTGATTTCGCAAAACACATCTGAAATATACACATATACACATCAAAACACAATAGGAATGATTAAACCTACTAATTAAAGTATACTTTAATACCTGTTGTGTCCTTTTCTCTGTGAGCTCTGCTGTCCACACATATGACGTCCACCTGTTGAAGTGGCTGAAATGCAAAATACGGCAGTTCTCATGTCAGTTGATCCATGTTCATCCGTCGTCTAAGCAAATGTGGAAACTATCACATTTGCTTATTTGTTTGCTTGGGCAGCAGTGGCTTAGGGGTAGAGTCACCGGATGCTGGTTGGTTCCCGGGCTCCTGCAGAGTTACTGTCGAAGTGTCCTTGAGCAAGACACTGAAGTCGTAATTGCTGCTCATGTGCTAGTATGCATAAAGCTAAAGGATCTGACTCAGAGAGTTTTCTGTTTTCAATGATGAAATGGTGTTGGTTTAGTGGTGCCAAAATTGTAGCAGTAGTAGTGTTTCAAATCATTTTAAGTATAAGCACTTTAATTTGAAATATCTTGGGTTGTTTTGCATGGCATCGTGTTTGGGGGGGCAGACCGGGTATTTAGGGGCTGCAAGGGGCTGTGACCATTAATTGTGTACAAAAATACCAAACCACAACATGTTGATGTTTTAGCAGACATTGTATTGTTCTTGACTGAGCTTTTCTGATGCGAAAGGATGATCAAGCATTTTACAATCAGTTGATATGTTGGCACAGAGTGCGTCTGTGACATTAGCATTGCACATTTTAGCAACCAAACAGACCAGGCAGTCACTATAGCAGTGTTTCTCAAACATTTTATTGTGTACCAAACCTCAAAAAGAACAACCAACAAGAAGCAAACCCAACATTCTGAATAAGGTCCTGTATAGTGCGATGCCATATCATATTGGGCACCTATGATCCCTATCCCTACTTGATTAATTAGTGCAATTACAGAAATTCTTTAACAGATTTTTCACACGTTTTGGATTTGATTTGATTGTTTATTTGCTCATCACACGGAACATGTGTGTTCAATCTTTTTTTTTTTTCTTTTCAGCTAATATTCCTTATGAGATGGTGGTTAATCTATAAGCATAGACTAACGACCATCTCATAAGGAATTTTAGCTGTTGATGTGACTACAAAACCCAGAAAACACCTGACACTTTACAACTATATGAATGATAAATGATATAACATTAAATGCATTTACAATGAGCTCTGGAAACAGTGAAATGTGAAATTAGAGGCTGTTTTGTCAAATGTATTAAAAAAAAACTGAAACACATCATCAACTGCTGTCTTTAAGCTTAAGCTGTCTTTGGATATCATTATTTTTTCACAACAGAGGATTTTATATAAATGATTTAGTTACTATTGAACCTAATGGAAGCGAGCCTATAGCTTTTTTTGCTAATCTAATCTGTCAAAGTGTGATTACAGTATACAATATATCTATATACTGTATCTAATAGTTTTAGCAATTAACACAGTGCAGTTTGCCAGTCTTTTGGCAGAGGTACAGCAGTGGCTGAACAAACCCAGAGATCACATTAGAGAATAAACATATAACTCCAAGTAAATCTATAACGTCTAACAAGAGTCCGTTTAAGAGACATATTACAATAACGCACCAAATTAAGTAACCTCCTAAAAATGAGCCCATGTTCAGGCAGATGATAGTGAAGGCTCTCCTCTTCATGCTGGTGTCCCTCTCCCTCTCCCTCCCCGTCTCCCCTGGCATGGGCTGTTTCAGAGCCCTGAGAACGGCCAGGCTGCACAGCAGCATCACCGACATGAAAAATACACCTTGCCCAAAAAACACAGCCATAACAATGTTGTTATAACCAAGATGCATGTATAGCAACGCATATGAAAGTGAAACCCCAACGATGAGCATCCAGGCCACCACAGAACAAGCCACCCTGTACCTGAGGGGTTTGAACTTGAGGAAGAGCACTGGGTGAACCACTGCCATGAACCTCTCTACGCAGATACAGCACTGGAAGATGGAGCGTCCGGTGAACATGAGACCACCAGTGAGCGCTTCAAGGAGGAGAATATCCTTGATAACAGCTGGAAGATTTAACAAGATGGTGATGATGTCACATACACTGAGGTTGAGTGGGAAGAAGTCTGAGGCCATTGTTCCAGCTGGTCCGGTCAGTACCAGCCACAGAACCCAGCTGTTGATGGGGACTCCCAGGACCAGATTGATTGATGAGCCAGTGATGAGCGCAATGTCAGTGTTGCTGTAGATGGAGGATTCATTTGATGTGTTCATTTTCCTGCAGCCTTCTGTAAATACCACTTTTAGACAAACGGACACAGGACCAGCACAGGACAGTGATAGACAGAGAGGTAGGCAGAGACAAGGGCACTTTGATTAGCAAAACACATCTGTAATCATCAAAATCTACACAAATAACACATCAAAATACATAACATAATACGAATTGAAACACCTTTACAACATAATAGGAAGCTCATCAAAATAACTCAATGTCAGGTATAATACTAGAAATCAGACCTTGGCCTGCTGTGTCCTTTTCTCTGTGAGCTCTGCTGTCCATACATACAGTGTAGCACCTGTTGAAGAGGCTGAAATGCAAAATAGTTCTCATATTCTGACATGGTCGTGTTCATCCATCATCCAAGCAAATGTGGAAATTCTATTACATCATACATACATACGTCAGTCGAGGCCATTTAGCACACAAACACGCACGCACGCGCATGCACGCACATGCATGCACCCGCACACGCCACACACACACACACACACACACACACACACACACACACACACACACACACACACACACACACACACACACACACACACACACACACACACACACACACACACACAGTATGATGTCTTTGTATTCTGTGAGAGACACTCTTATAATTGAGTAATGACATCTTGAACTTTGAAAGATAGCTTATGTACAGTATCTGGAAGTTCCAGGCAGGATCCTATATCCTGTTTCTGTAGCGCAGGGGTCGGGAACCTTTTTGGCTGAGAGAGCCCTGAACACCACATTATTTTTAAATGAAATTCTTTGAGAGCCATACAATGTTTTAAAACCTAAAATACACATACATTTGTGGAATTTATGTAATTTCAACACTTTTAAAGTCCAATAAGTCTGAATTATTTTTACCCATAATATACCCCACACCCATATACTGTGACAACACACAGAGGCAATTAGAGGAGATGAGCAGAAAGTAAATCTGTCCATTTTATGTAATTTCAACACTTTTAAAGTACAATAAGTCTGAGTTACATTATTGTGCTCTTGCTATTTTATCATTGCATATTAGGCACACAGCAGAACCTGCTCTCTACACAAAAGCAAATTCCTCCGTCCATTCCTCCTGAAAAGTATGATACTCCTTGTCCTTTCCTTGGCTTTTACCCATCTTCTCAAAAGGGTTTCTAGTTTGTTGTACGGAACTTACACATGTGCACATCAGCCACTATTTTTGACAGCAGAGCAAAAATACGTCCAACGGTGTCTGAGTCTGCCTCATCTGCGTTGCCTATGCGACTGAAAAATAAATAGATTGAATACACAACAAGTGTATATGTTTGCCACTTTCCCACTGAAAGTACTGCGAAGCGGCTTTCTAGTCACGGGTGACCAGTGCTGTTTTGAGTCTAATGACACTTATATAATTAAAGATTTGTCTGTGAGCCAGATGCAGCCATCAAAAGAGCCACATCTGGCTCCCGAGCCGTAGGTTCCCTAGCCTGGTCTAGCCCTCAATGATTTTGGCCTTGGGGGGGCGGGGGTGTCGTGGGATCCACACGGCGGAAGTGCTGCGCTCTGATTTGATCTCACTAACGTGTCGTCATCTCCGGCCCCTCCCGCGCCCGTCCACTGCTGTTCTACGTCACATTATTTAGAGCGACGCCCACCCCAGAAGGTTCACTCCCACTTGAAGGCCACTTTCCAAAGTGCGTTAGTCCAGGCTTTCCGTTTTCGCGCAAGGCGAACGAAAATGAAAGCCTGGGTGTCGAGGCTAGAGGATCCCTACCCCTGCTGTAGCGTGAGGCAGCTTGATCATGTGGTCTCTGACCCTTGACCCTGGAAGGCCCAGGGTTGATTTTTGGCAACATTTGCAATTACTGTAATTACTATTGTTTTATTTTACACATAAACATCATGATTGATGCTCATTGTTTAGTCTTTCATAGCCATCAATCATGATATTTACATGTAAATACATCCTCACAGAGGCTAGAATTAACACATTTTTTAAATAGTCTCTTTGACCTTTAACATTTAACCCTGATAAAAATAAGAAAAAAGTAGTATGCATGTATGAGGTGGTGGAGGTACTGATACGAAGATTATTTATTAATTCAGTCATTATGTTGGACATTGTAAACAAAGTGGAAATGCAAATTTGGTACTGAAGACTGAAGGAGAGGAGGAATTATACAAAGCAGGATGAACTGATACAATTATGAGGCCAAAATCAAGAGAGCAATTTACATTAAAGCTCCTCTATGATATGAAAACCTGATTGTTCAAACTTCATTCGTGGCTATAGAAAACACACACATGGGAGAACCAAAACACAAAATAATCAATTTCATGTTATACCCAATTTAAGACTCAAGCATACTACAGGGTGAATGGCGCAGACAAAAGGTGCAAGCGTACACAATTACAATATTTTATTTTATTCTTTTATTTTTATATATATATATTTTTTTTTACAACCCATTACAACAATATTCAATTTATATCCATAGACTACAGCCCTTTGTGAAACAAATTATGTTACAGAGTGCTTTACAAAAAAAGAAGATAAAATGGCTCTGGAATATAAGACAAGAAACAGCATGGTGAGATAAAAATTAATACATACATACATACATACATACATACATACATACATACATACATACATACATACATACATACATACATACATACATACATACATACATACATACATACATACATACATACAATATACAGATAACATATGTTATTTCATATAGTTATTAATATTGCAAGGTATAGTGTGTAACATTAAACAGTTACATGTTCTACTCATAGCCACTCGTAGTCACTTAGTACTCCTACTTTAATTAATTGATATTACTACACTACAATAAATGAACTAGAGGTGGGCAAAATAATCAATACGCCAATATATCGCAATTCTTAAAGACATGATATGAAATCGCCAGGTTCAAAATCGATTTTATGATGTTTATGTAGACCTATTGATTAATTTGTTCATGTCAGAAAGACTGACTGACGATGTCAGGCTGCATGGATGAACTTTTTGCCATTAATATTGTTTAAAATTGCTTGAAGATGCTCTAGTTGATTAAACTTGTCATGGTCCATATTCTTCAGAATTCCGCCAATTTTCAACATTTTACTGTACTGCATTTTACTTGACGATGACATCATCAAGTTGTGTTTGTTAACTATCGATTCAGAACCCTAAATATCAATATTGTATCGTGAGGTAAGTGAATTGTTCCATGCACCCCTAAAATGAACTACATTTATTGTAGTGGGAGTTGACTGTGTGATTCTCTATGTGTCTTCTATAGGTTTAACACAGGGCAGTTTAACAGTCTTCCGGCAGATGTACAGCAGAGGCTGAACCAACCCACTGACTACAGTGATGAAAACACAGGCATCCATAAGTACTTCGACTAATTCGAGTGGCAGGAGCCGTTGCCCGGCCAAAATGAGAACGATGCACCAAATAAAGAAAGTCCCCACAAACGACACCATGATCAGACAGATGATAGTGAAGGCTCTCCTCTTCATGCTGGTGTCCCTCTCCCTCCCCGTCTCCCCTGGCATGGGCTGTTTCAGAGCCCTGAGAACGGCCAGGCTGCACAGCAGCATCACCGACATGAAAAACAGGCATTCACCCAAATAAACATAATTCAACATCTTGGTGTACCCCATTGTGCATAACAGCACGTACAACAACGTGCTCCCAATGATCACCACCCAGGCCACGGCAGAACAAGCCACCCTGTACCTGAGGGGTTTGAACTTGAGGAAGAGCACTGGGTGAACCACTGCCATGAACCTCTCTACGCAGATACAGCACTGGAAGAGCGGACGGCCGGTGATCAAGAAAGTCTTAACAAGTACTTCGAAAACCTCGATTTTTGTGACAAAAGCCGGGAGACACAACAAGCTGAAGATGATCTCGCACACACTGAGGTTGAGTGTGAAGATCTCTGAGGCCATTGTTCCAGCTGGTCCGGTCAGTACCAGCCACAGAACCCAGCTGTTGATGGGGACTCCCAGGACCAGGTGAGCTGCTCCGGTGGCGACATGTAGAATGTCCTCGCTGTTGCTGAGGATGGACGACTCGTTGGAAGTGTTCATCTTCACTGGCAGCTTGGAATGTGGTCTGTGAAAGAGACAGACAAATAAACAAACAGAGAGAGGAACATATGGAATAGTAAATAGTATATAGTATGGAATAGTAACCTCTAACATAACAGTAGTAAAAACACCCCTAAAACATAATTCTAACGAAAATACCATTACAACTCGGGTTGGGACTTTAACTGATTCATTGAGATTAATTTAACTACAGAAACAATAACGTGATTTAAAAATTAACTTGACACAGAACCTTTTTCACTGGATGGATTCCAGGCCTACCTATCATACCGGTGCACACAATGGGAGAAGAAGCCAATCAGAGAAATCTGCCATTGATCCGAACTTCCATTGTTTCATGCTGACATTGGTCCGAACCCTATCACTAACCCTCACACTCAACATAACATATTGCAGTGTGGACACAATTTTAACTTTCACCCACACACTATACTGTATACCAACCGGTTCAAGAGACCAAAAAATGCTTCTTGGGTCAAATATTGATATGCGATTAATTGATATGAGTTATTTACAATTAGGGATGTCCCAATCATTTTTTCATTTCCGATCTGATCCCGATACCACAATTTTTGTGTTAACCGATACCAATACAGTACCAAATACCGATACCAGAGAAGAATATATATAATAACATACAAAAGAAAAATACCTTTATATGAAGTCACCAACAGCTAGGGAATACTATGGGAAACACTTGGGAAACTCCAAAGCAAACTCCACATGACCCAACATTTTACTTAACTACCATGGTGTCAACCCCTTACCCCTGTGTCTGATCACTGGTTAGACAGGCATAGTTGCCAATATGTGACCCGATAATGACAAATAAGGGCCAATACTGATACTTTTTCGATGCCCATACAGTATTTGCCGATACCGATAAAAAAGGGACAAAAAGAGCCGATCCGATACTTTGGTATCAGTATTGGGACATCCCTAATTACAATGCTTCTGATTAACTAGATTATTATTATTTTTTAATTGAGTCCCACCCTTAATTACAACACAATTCTAATCAAAATACATCTACAACATAATAACCAACCATAAGATACTACTCACTCAACTCACATAATGGTATACTACCTGCAATCAGACCTTTTTTGTCGTGTCGGGTGCTGTTCCCTGTGTGCTCTGCTGTTCAGCCAGCAGCCTGGGTGAAAAAATGGATGTTCTTTCACTGTGGACATGCAAAATAGTTCTCATATTCTGACAGTTGTTGTCATAGTCATCCATCATCAGCAACACAACGTGGAAACTCAAACAAAACAAACATAATGTGGCTCTCGGTGAAGCAGACATCATGATGTCTTCATGATGAGGAGCTGAAATATCAGAGAGAGAGAGAAGACTGACTTGCAAATTGAGAACATCTTTGATTAATTGAAACCGTGAATATGTCAATGTATTAAAGGGGAAGTCCACCCATTTTCAACATTTTACTATGTCATTAGTATACCCTAGAGGTGCTGGGTGGACGTGATAAAAAGTTCCCCCATTCTGTGTTTCCAAGAAATGGAGGTCTGAAGAAAAACACTAACACGGTGAAACATCTGGGTGACATCAGCAAAATGTATTTTCACCATGTTAATGGATTTCTTTAGACGCTTCTTTTTTCTGAGAGCGTACAAATGGTTGCATTTGTACGCTCTCAGAAAAAAATGTTGAAAATGGGTGGAGTTCCCCTTTAATGCAGAACTATCAAACGGTTATCTCTCTGATGTCAGGCATAAACCAACTATGTCCAAATGATTAACTTTTTAGTGAATACTTTATTTTATTTTATTTATTTGTTCTGTTTATGTCATGTATTTGCTCTGCTGTCTTCACATGTATGAATGAACATTATAATAATGTATTATAATAATAAGTATATTCTTTGGATAATTATGCAAATAGCGCACTGCGTTTGTTTAGCCACTGCTGTACCTCTGCCTCAAGACTGGCACCCTACTCTGTGTTAAACAAGATACATCCATACTCCCAATTTGAAGTCCCCAGAATATTTTTTATTTCATATTTGCATCTCTATGCAATGTTTTTTTCTGTAATTGTTTTGTTTTGTGAAACACAATGCACATACTGTCATTGTGAACTTGAAGTTTTGGCTGCTGTGTGTGTGTGAGACAGAGACCCATTATATGGACATTTCCTATAGTGAATGAATGAATGAATGAATGTTTTTTTTTTATTAACAGAGATGAGAGTTACAGTACAAGTCAAGTACACACTGCTACAAAACTGACAACAGCTTGGAGAATTACAGTACAATTCAAGTATAACTGCATCAAATCTGAAAAAGCTGATTGGAAACACTAGTTAAGCATACACTTGTTACACAATAGTGGTCAAAGTGTACGTACATTACATGTGTACGTTTGTTGTCAGTAAGGTAAACTTAAATCCACACTTAACCACAGAAATTTAGACAGAACATCAGCTTATACCCTGTCAGCCCTGTGAGCAGAAAGATGTACTGTACTATTACTAGTTTCAATGATGAGGGAATGCAAACCAGAGAGGAAGAGAGAGAGATTCAAACATTTGACTGGTTTGGGTGGATGCTGGAGTGGTTGTAGATGACTGAGGTGCCTCAATACTACTGAGCCTGTGATGCTACTGGTCTCCACATGACGGTACTATACTACCACCTAGTGGACAAAAGAGTTCATTCCAGTGATAGTGTTGCTGACTGATGAAATATTCTTCTATGACTGTGCCCTTAAAATAATACACTATTAGCCATTTTGACACTAATGTTAACAAAACCTTGAGCTTTGTAGATACAATCCTATTGGCATACCTACAGTACTGTACTGTAATTTCCTGTGATTGTCCATTTAAGGTGTTTAAAGTAGCAATAATCAATGGAACAGTCTGTGTCAAAAGACCTGTCTTTAACATTTAGCACCTAAACAGAGAGCCTATACAGAGGAGTCATCTTACTACCAGTATTTCTCGAACATTTTAATGTGAACAGTGAAGGACCTACTAACTGAACAACCAAACATCTGGCAAACACAACAATCTGAATAGAATCCTGTATTATGGCACATAATTGTGCCATTGTTTAAAAGTTGTGTATAGTGTATTAAAATAATCAGACTAGCTTGCAGCGTATGTACGAAGTTTTCAAAATCTAAAATCCTGCAACACATCAAGTGTTCGCAATGATGGCAAATGTCCACTATGAAACATTATAGTATACTAATTTGTGATTGATATAGACATTTATTTATAGTTACACTATATAACATAATAACAAAACATTTAAAGAACAATATTTAAAGAACAATATAACCATGCCATTAATATTCTTGATAAATTAGATACAGACATAATTACTGGGAGTTACTGTAACTAGGTGATAATAGTAAGTGCCTTATATTACTATTATCACAACAACAGCAATGAAGATACTCATTCACAAGTAAACAATGTAATCTAACTCTAACAATCCTTGACTGTAACAAAGGTCAATCATGAACCAATAAAAATAACGTTTCCACAAATGTCACCATGATCAGACAGATGATATTGAAGGCTGTTCTCTCTTCATATTGTTCTCATTGCCCTGAGGACAGGTGACAGCATGAGAGTCAGTTTTCAAAATCTAAAATCCAACTTTAGTGGAACAGACTGGTGTGGAGGGCAGATCTAGGCATGGGCATGGGGGGGCAATGCCCCATAAATGCCCTGACTGCCCCACCAAATATGACGGATTTCAAAGATATTTCAAATTAAAATGCTTACAGTGTATTTGAAATGAATTGGAACACTACACTACTAACTACAATTGTTGCACCACCAAGCCAACAGCTTTTTATCATTGAAAACAGAAAACTCTCTAAGTCAGACCTTTAGCTTTAGGCATGCTGCGTGTCTGTTGCAACTACCACAAGAATTACATGCAATTACAGCAAAACAAGTCATGAAACATGGTGTAGAGATAAAATAGAATACAAATTAACGCAATATAGGATTACATACAACTGACCACATTTATGAACCTTCACTATAGTTGATTAATTAATGTAACTACAGAAACAATTATTGGGAATTCACTGTGTGATTACAGTATATCTATGTACCTAGGCTACATAGCTTTAAAGCAGTGGTTTTCAACAGGTGGTCTGGGGACCACCAGTGGTCCCTGAGAAGGTTCCAGGTGGTCCCCAGGCTAAATGATGGAAAGTTAGTTAACCAGATGTAACTCTTGAGAACGTAAAAATGAAACCAAATGGACCCTTGCGGGTCCATTTGGTTTAATTTTTACACTCTCAAGAGTTAAAATATTCATCATCTGAATTAGCACCACTTAATTAAGAAGTTTACACTGTTTTGTTGGCAGAATACAGCCTGGAATTGTGGACAAAACCAAAAGAATTCTTTAGTTTTAGGTCTTTGGGGTGAAAATGTCATCAAATGGTGGTCTGTGGCTCAAATGCTGAATAAATGGTGGTCCCTGGAGTCAAAAAGGTTGAAAACCCCTGCTTTAAAGGACAACAACACCATGTTGCCTCCTTTTTTTTTAAAACAAAGGTTCATGTTTTAG
The DNA here is from genome assembly GCA_039105355.1 of Benthosema pterotum. Classification (NCBI taxonomy): domain Eukaryota; kingdom Metazoa; phylum Chordata; class Actinopteri; order Myctophiformes; family Myctophidae; genus Benthosema; species Benthosema pterotum. The sequence continues at coordinate 7,276,738 of CM076982.1, forward strand.
TTTGTTATTAGAGAAAGTAAAAGATGGTTGTTAATTGTTTTACATTCCTTGCTTTCTTTAGTTTTAGGGATTTTAGCTATGGGACAGGGCATTCGAACATGGGCCTGAATACATATTTGTTTACAAGATTTTAAAGCTCCTTCACATTCAGTAGATCCTGTGAACTTCCATGGCCAGTTATATGATATCTTACTTTCTCTAACAACAACCTAAACCTGAACCTTGGTTGATAAACAAATTCAAAGTTATCCTTTAACAATTAATACAGGGCATTTTGCCAGTCTTTTGGCAGATGTACAGCAGAGGTTGAACAAACCCAACAATCACAAAAATGAAGATGCATATAACCCCAAGTAAATAAGAGTAATCCAGTCCTTGAATGTACAAAACGGCCATAATGCACCAAAGTAAGTAACTCCCTAAAAATGAGCCCATGTTCAGACAGATGATAGTGAAGGCTCTCCTCTTCATGCTGGTGTCCCTCTCCCTCTCCCTCTCCCTCCCCGTCTCCCCTGGCATGGGCTGTTTCAGAGCCCTGAGAACGGCCAGGCTGCACAGCAGCATCACCGACATGAAAAATACACACTGGCCCAAATAATAACAAAAATACACTTTCACAACACCAAGTGTGTATGATAGCATGTTTAACAGTGACATCCCAATGATCACCATCCAGGCCACGGCAGAACAAGCCACCCTGTACCTGAGAGGTTTGTACTTGAGGAAGAGCACTGGGTGAACCACTGCCATGAACCTCTCTACGCAGATACAGCACTGGAAGACAGGACGGCCGGTTAACAGGAACCCATTCACAAAAACTGAAAAAAGGATGTTTTTTTGGACAACAGCTGGAACAGTTAACAAGCTGAAGATGATCTCACATACACTGAGGTTGAGTGGGAAGAAGTCTGAGGCCATTGTTCCAGCTGGTCCGGTCAGTACCAGCCACAGAACCCAGCTGTTGATGGGGACTCCCAGGACCAGGTTGATTGATGTGCTGGTGATTTGTACGATGTCTAGATTGCTGTAGATGGAGGACTGGTTTGATGTGTTCATCTTGGCAACTTGGAATGGAGAGTGCTCTGTCTTTTCAAAATTCAGTAAAGTCTTAGACAAACAAATAAAGGACAGTAAGAGAGAAACGGACAAAGAGAGAAACATGAGACTTTGAATAGCAAAACACCTATATAACAGACTATTGATGAAAACTCCTCTACTAAAACACACAGTTGGTTGTAACACTTGTAATACAGACCTTGACGGTTGACCTGTTGTGTTTCCTTTACTCTGTGAGCTCTGCTGTCCATACATACAAAGTACACACCTGTTGGTGGCTGAAATGCAAAATAGTTCTCATATTCTGACAGGTCATTCCCTCTCAGAGCTCATCCATCATCGACGCAAATGTGGAAATTATCACATTTCAGTCAAGGCCACTGGCAGTCACTCAAAGAGACTTGTCAGCCATATTGTCTGACTACTAACCCTATTACATAACCCTACATCTATATCCTAACTCTAGGAAATTATGCAGGAAATTAAACAGAACAGCAGCTTAGCCAGACATATTGTAATACTATGAGGTAGTCGCAATGCAACTTTGATAAAAATCCACCATAGACGTTATGAGCTACTTTCTGTCAGTAAATAAAAGTGCTGGATTTTGGAGGCATTCAGTCATTTGTATTAACAGGTTGGGCTGGTGCCTCCTGCATTATTCTAAACAGGTAGTACACAGGGCCGTTCAGTGACTAATGATGAGCGCTTCCAAACTCCAGTACAAGAATCACCTGCAGAGAATTTATTTACAGAAACGTAGCTCATAACATGTACATGGTATATTTTTTATCAAACAAATGCTCTGCAGATAGAAAGGATAATTCAGCGTATCCATACAGCTGCAATGTTGGTGAGTTTAACCACGCTATTCAATACAAGCAGATCACAGATGGAAATCTTTGGAGGGTATTGCAACTCTACATTGATTCCTGTCGTTTGTAGTACAAACACACATGTGTAAAGGTTGACTGATCAGCCAAGACCCCAAGAAACAGACAAGAATGTCCAAGAATGCATTTTGTTGTTTTTTATTCACCCCCAAGTCTCCTAACACCAGCCAGGTAGGGCAGTATAAACAGTGAAAGACTGTCCAAAATCAAATACATCCAAAAATAACACAGATATAAAAGTAAAAGAAAGGCAACTTGGAGTACTGGTAACTACTTTTTACAGGTTACACCTTCCTTCCATACACAGGCTCCAGCAGTTCTCTTCCTCTGCTGCTATATGTAGCTTCTTACCAAGACCAAACCTATCTGTAGATTCAGCCACCATTTTATACCAGCTGAGCTGGGTCATACCAAGAGCACTCACAGCAATTAGCAATTAACTTATTAACAAAGCAATCTAAGGCCCATAAGTTATACACCATTACTGAAACCATCAAAACCATCTAATTATAGGCCTGTTTGATAAAGTGACGAATGAAAATATGAAGTACACTTCATATTTTCATTTGTGACTTTATCAAACAGGCCTATAACTAGAAATTCTATTATAAAACAGGAACAAACACCCCTCTCCTCCACAGCACTTGGCACCTTCCAATCAACAGCAGAGGAGAGACAGGTGACCAACAATAACATGTTTAAAAGAAATGCAGTGTCCATTATCAGGGAATTTATTTAACATAGAGTAAATACATTAGATATGAAACACATCACTCCCCACAGTCACTGCCAAACTGGTCAGCAATAATTAATTAGAAGCAACTGTGTGTTCAGATGAGCTTTTATGCATTGTCTCAGTTTGTCTCTATAGAACACAGGCTGCCCTGTGACAGTAAAAATGAAATCAATAATGATAACAGACCATAAGCAAATATCACCACTATACTTTTGAAAGTTAAATAAACAGGAACAGAAACAAGTACATAACCAAATGGTGCAGCCATAACACACCATTACACATACATGTACAATGCATGTTTGTCATTATGTGCAATGACAAATTGTGGATTATATTTTTTACCATACCCACTAAACATATTACATTATATTTATAGACTGCAACCCTTTGTGAAACATTACAATGTTCCTTAAAAAGAATACTAATAATAAACAATTGGTAGCAGAATAAGGCAAGAAGCAACAATGTGAGATGAAAAAGAAGAGTATATAATACAATAATTAGTAAGATAACTGTTAATATTGTGGAGTATAGTATAGGCATAACTTGAAATAGGGACATGTTCCACTAGTAGTCCTAGTCACTATGTAGTCTAGTACTTATCCAGGATAGGGGTGAAAACATCTTGCGACCTCAACCTTGGTCGCGGCCGATGCTTTTACCACCTGCCATGACCTTTTTAGAGAAAAGGTTGCGATCACAAGATGATTTAGAAAAAGGTCGGGGCAGAGGGGAGTTCCCAGCCTTTTTCTAAAGAGTTCACTGTGTGATTCTCTATGTGTCTTCTATAGGTTTAACACAGGGCAGTTTAACAGTCTTTCTGCAGATGTACAGCAGAGGCTGAACCAACCCACTGACCACAGTGATGCACATACATGCAGCTATAAGTACTTCAGCTACGTCTGGTGAAAAGACTCCTTGAGTGGACAAAATGAAAACAATGCTCCAAATAAAGAAAGTTCCCACAAATGACACCATGATCAGACAGATGATAGTGAAGGCTCTCCTCTTCATGCTGGTGTCCCTCTCCCTCTCCCTCCCCGTCTCCCCTGGCATGGGCTGTTTCAGAGCCCTGAGAACGGCCAGGCTGCACAGCAGCATCACCGACATGAAAAACAGGAATTCACCAAAATATACATAGCTCACTGTGTTGAGAGAGTGTCCTGTTATCTCTACTAGCACAAGTAACAGAATGATCCCAACGATGAGCATCCAGGCCACGGCAGAACAAGCCACCCTGTACCTGAGGGGTTTGTACTTGAGGAAGAGCACTGGGTGAACCACTGCCATGAACCTCTCTACGCAGATACAGCACTGGAAGACGGGACGTCCGGTGAACAAGAGAGCACCAGCAAATGATTGAAGAAGGAGAATATTCTTGTTTGCAGCTCCAACATATAACAGGCTGACGATGATCTCACATAGGCTCAGGTTGAATGTGAAGATCTCTGAGGCCATTGTTCCAGCTGGTCCGGTCAGTACCAGCCACAGAACCCAGCTGTTGATTGGGACTCCCAGGACCAGGTTGACGGATGAGGCGGTGATGTGTACAACGTCATGGTTGCTGTAGACGGAGGACCCATTTGATGTGTTCATCTTCCTGGCAGCTCTCTCTCTTCACTATTAAGTTTTATGAGAGAGACAAATAAATAGACAACAAACAAAACATCTCTAAAAACATAAAAAAGAATGAAAATACCACTACAACATAATACTAATCAAAAGCCATGTCTACAACATAATCAACAATGTTAATATTATTAGATGTCATACTAATTCCAATCCTACCTGTTTGCCCTGTGGAGTTGTCGTCCAGCTGTGTGCTCTGCTGTCTCCACAATGCAGTACAGTACCAGGTGTAGTGCATGTACAATGGAATATTATAATAATATGTATGCAAATACTGTAGGTATCTCTTGGCCATCAGCAACACAGCGTGAAATGTAAACTCTGTTGCTCAAATCACAACTGGCTAGGGTGACCAGATGTCCCTTTTTGTGTTAGAGTAGACAGTCACTCATTTCCAAGACTTTCAAGAGACTTTCAAAGAGAGACTCTGTCCCACGTTGTGACTGGGGCAGGCAGTGTCCAAAATAAAATGCCCTAAAACTTACGTAAATAGTTGGTTTTCTGTTCTCTCTTTTCCGGCAAGAGATGTGTTTTTAAAAACATAATCAGAGGAGTATTCCCACTATATTTCCACATTCAGTCCAAGCGGGGGGACCCAATATATATTGCACATTGTAAAATCACAGCTAATTTAAGTCAACAAATGTCTGTTTGACACTATACACAAATGTTTATATCACTGTGTCCTCAAAGAGTAAATAATACATACTTAGCCAGGATATCAAACAAACTTATGTTATAAATATGAGTAATCTTCTAAAATCCAAAATGTCATTGCAGTCTTGTATTTTATTACAGTTGGTGAATATAATGTAGACCAGCTAGGTGAGACAGTGTTGTTGACACATTACAGATATCATACATGTAAAACTCAAGGCCTGGGGGCCAAATCAGGCCCGTGAATGAATTATCTTCGACCTGCAGGATGTTATTGAATTAGTTTTTGGAACTGGCCCTCTCTCTGGTATATATACAGTATTTGACGCACCATTGTAAAAAACAAATCCAAATTATTTGATTTACTCTTTTCTTTTACCATGAAGGTAGTGCTTGGTGAGGATAATAGAACAATAAACTGAGCTTTAATAATGCATTTCCAGTTTTTAATGCACACAGTTTACAATGTTTACATTTATCCTGCTATGAAGAGACATGGATTTCCGAAGGAAAATTACTTTGTTGCTGTTTGCCTGGGACTTCCTCCTAACCCGTGAAGCCAGTCCAGCACCCGGCTTGCCCCCTGAGAGGCATCAGGGGCCGATATAACATTTCCCAATTGGGGGATGAAGTCACACCCATACTATTTTCAGTTACAGGACTTTTATTAGGCAATTAAGCATCAATAATAACATCAGTTGTTGTTGAAGTTACAACAGACACGCAGCATGCATAAAGCTAAAGGTCTGACTCAGAGAGTTTTCTGTTTTCACCACTAAACCAACAGCATGAAATGCTGTTGGTTTAGTGGTGACACAGCTGTAGTTAGTTAGTAGCAGTAGTAGTGTTTCAAATCATTTTAAATATAAGCACTCTAATTGAAATATCTTGGGATGTTTTGCATGCCATCGTGTTTGGTGGGGCAGTCACAAGAGCCAAGTCATCCAGTACGTAAAGTTGTATACCGATGGTGAGAGGAATTCATTAATGGAACCCACAGGCAAGGCATCATAGCTGCATCTAAATAGCATCTCAAAGGCTCTCCCAATATTTCACAAGATGAACACAGTAAATAATAAAGCTTTAATGACATAAAATGCAGCTCAAAGTGCTTTACGTTGCAATAAAATACAGAAGAAGACAAAACAAAGAATGAGAATAAAATAAAATAAAGATGTTTTGAAAGATGTTTAAAGATGTTTTGCTCTGACAGAGAAAGTCAGTCAAAAGCAAGTGCATAGAAGTACGTCTTGAGCTGTGCTTTAAAAATGTCTATATAGGCACAATAGGCTGTCATCACAGTTGTCATAGCGAACCATGATCAGATACAAATGCATATACCACAGATGAATCTGGAACATGAATGGATTCTGGTTACACCAAGAGCACCTGATCAGAGTGACCTATAGGCTACTTGTTTCCTGAAAACAGTTATCACTCCTATGACGACAGAGATCTCATACAATGACCGCATAGTAATGATAACCAGGTTACAATCACAAACAGCTACAGTAGGACGTTCTGAAAACAGATAATGAAATGAAACCATCAAGAACTTTCTGTGGTGAACAGACAGAGACAGGATGTAACCCTCAAAACAGCAGATCTACAATGTCGTAGCGCGACACAGTTAAAATCCAAGGTGACATACAACGTATGTTAAATCATTCACAATAAACTCAGAAATCCCCCCAAAATATCTAACAGACATCATTATTTTGACTTCACTAACAGTATCTTTGTAACTTAACTTTAGCATTCAATACATGTCAGTTTGCCTGTCTTTTGGCAGATGTACAGCAGAGGCTGAACCAACCCAGTGACCACAGTGATGAGAGAACATACAGCTATAAGTACTTCAACTACGTCTGGTGAAAAGACTCCTTGAGCGGCCAAAATTTAAAAAATGCTCCAAATAAAGAAAGTTCCCACAAACGACACCATGATCAGACAGATGATAGTGAAGGCTCTCCTCTTCGTGCTGGTGTCCTCTCCCTCTCCCTCCCCGTCTCCCCTGGCATGGGCTGTTTCAGAGCCCTGAGAACGGCCAGGCTGCACAGCAGCATCACCGACATGAAAAACAGGAATTCACCAAGATAAACGTAGCTCAGTATGTTGCGAGAGAGCCCTGTCATCTCTAATAGCACAAATAACAGAATGATCCCAGCCATGATCACCCAGGCCACGGCAGAGCAAGCCACCCTGTACCTGAGGGGTTTGAACTTGAGGAAGAGCACTGGGTGAACCACTGCCATGAACCTCTCTATGCAGATACAGCACTGGAAGATGGAACGTCCGGTGAACATGAGACCACCAGCAAAAAGTTCAAAGAGGATATCATGCGTGACAACAGCTGGAAGATATAACAAGCTGGCAATGATGTCACATACACTCAGGTTGAGTTGGAACATCTCTGAGTACCAGCCACAGAACCCAGCTGTTGATGGGGATTCCTAGGACCAGGTTGACTGATAAGGCGGTGATGTCAATGTCATGGCTGCTGTAAACGGAGGACCCATTTGATGTGTTCATCTTCCTGGCAGCTCTCTCTTTTCACTATTCAATTTCATGGGAGAGACAAATAAATAGACATATAGAGAGAGGATCATAGTGGTAAGATACACGTTGAATAGTAAGCATATCGTAATATTACAGATATCAAAACATCTCTAAAACATAAAAATAATGAGAATGCCACTACAACATAATACTAATCAAAAGCCATGTCTACAACATAATCAATACATACTCAAAACAATCATGCCATACAGTACTAATTCCAATCCTACCTGTTTGCCCTGTGGAGTTGTGGTCCAGCTGTGTGCTCTGCTGTCTCCACTGCAGTAGCAGCTGTACTGTACATTGGAACATTATAATATGTTCTTTGATGGCCGGATATGTAAATAGGTGTCATATGCTGACATGTCATGGGTGTCCCTTGGACATCAACAACACAGTGTGAAATGTAAACTCTGTGGCTCAAATCAAAACTGGCTGTCAGTCATGTTGCCATGATGATGAGTTGAAATATACATTACAGTACACTATTATATATACAGTAGTATACATACATATACAGTACATATGCTTATATATGCTTAGTACCTTCACCTCAAGTTAGGTGTACTGATACTTTACTGGTTACTTTACTGGTCTGCTGCACTATTGTTTGTCTTGTCTATATTTTGTCTTGACTATTGTCTTATTGCACTGTCTATTGTCTTGACTATTGTCTTATTGCACTGTCTATTGTCTTGACTATTGTCTTATTGCACTGTGGAAAATGGAAACGTCATTTCATCCCTGTATATGTCCTGACATACACTGGAGTGACAAATAAAAAACCTTGAACCTTGAACCTTGATACACACCATACTGTAGGTCATAATGACAATGACCAGGGTGATCCAAATTTGCTGAAAGCTTTTGCCTTAACCCCATAACTCCACACACGCACGCACGCACGCACGCACACGCGCACACACACACACACACACACACACACACACACACACACACACACACACACACACACACACACACACACGCACACACACAGGAAACCACACAGGCCATAATGCAAAGGCACCAATGTGCTAATCAGGACCAATTAGGGGTTTGAATCCTGCAGCTGTTCTACTGACCACTCTAGCACTGATCCAATGCCACCCCATGTGTTCCACAACTCATTCTGTTCCCTGGCTTCACCTGGCAGTGGCTCAGGAGTACAGTTGGTAGAACCAGGGGCGGATCTAGGCATAGGCATGGGGTGCAATGCCCCCCTAAATGCCCAGTCTGCTCCACCAATTTCATCATGATGGCATGCAAAACAATTGGGAAATATTACATCCGCCCCTGGGTAGAACCAACGACCAGTTTTATCCTGGGCTCCCCCAGGGTCAACAAAGTGTCCTTGTTGATTCCTAGCATTTTTATACTGAAGTAACACCTTAGATTTCTGCCCTTTTTTTTTCATTACTATGAGCCAGAAATGCAGCTGCTGCTAACCAGAAGAGGGCTCTGTGTACCCTAACCAGAAGAGGGCTCTGTGTACCCTAACCAGAAGAGGGCTCTGTGTACCCTAACCAGAAGAGGGCTCTGTGTACCCTAACCAGAAGAGGGCTCTGTGTACCCTAACCAGAAGAGGGCTCTGTGTACCCTAACCAGAAGAGGGCTCTGTGTACCCTAACCAGAAGAGGGCTCTGTGTACCCTAACCAGAAGAGGGCTCTGTGTACCCTAACCAGAAGAGGGCTCTGTGTACCCTAACCAGAAGAGGGCTCAAGTACACAAGACTCTGAACCTCTCATTTACTTGCCTTCGTGAAGTTGAGGTAGAACTTTGGAAGAGATACATCATTCATGGGTGAAAATATGACAGTATTTATGTATTTTGATTCGGATCACTCTTAACTTGAAGCACCATTCCTCACACAAACAGTACTGGAACTGGGAATGAGAGAGAGAGATGGAGAGAGTAAAAAAGCAGAATGATAGCAACTTAATGTTTAGAACAGGAGTAGGCACAGGGGCCAACATTGGTGCAGGCGGGGGGCATGCTCGCTCATGTGCACATGCGTGTGTGCGTGCATGCGTGTGTGTGTGTGTGTGTGTGTGTGTGTGTGTGTGTGTGTGTGTGTGTACACAGGTGTACAGCATCCACTTTGAATGAGGCTGTGTGTGTGTGTGTGTGTGTGTGTGTGTGTGTGTGTGTGTGTGTGTGTGTGTGTGTGTGTGTGTGTGTGTGTGTGTGTGGTGTGTGTACAGCATCCACTTTGAATGAGGCTGTACTGTATGTGTGTGTGATGACAGTTGCCCACATTGTTTGATTCTGCTGCTCATGATGTCCATCTCCTCCAGCTGTTTATCCTGCAGGTTCATGACATCATGACCTGCAGACAGTCTCATGTCTCATGTTTCAGGCTGTGGCGGAGGTGGATTTGTGTATTTTGGTCTGATGACGTTTTACCCTTCCCTCAGCAATGTGTTGTGTAGGGCTCAACGTGGTGGCAATCTTTGACCCGAACTGTGTGTGGTCACTGTGGTGCAGGTTTTGTCAAAGTACCCTCTACCAGCTGGCCATAATATTCTGTAGGCTTATTTATTTGAGTTGTGGAAAGCAAACATATCATTACAACTCCTTTCTCAAGAGATGAGCTGTAGAAACTTTACTGAAGCATTGCAATACATTCAGACAGTTGGGTAAAAAACACAAGTAACTGATGTATCCAAAACACATCATCACACTTACTGTATATACAGTATTTTGCTTTTACAATAAATTGTACTGGTGGCATGTCTGCTCTGGTTGGAATAACATGTTCCTTCCACATGCTACGTCCAACCAGAGAAACTCCCCCCTGTCAGGTGAAAAGAAGGCAGCTTGGACTCCTCATGCGGTGGAGGAAGCATGAGGACAGTCCGCTGCCTCCCCAGGTTGGTGGAGGGTGTGTAGAGCCCAGGATCACATTAGGTATTGGCATAAAAATGTACAAAATCGTTGGGATAAAATGGGATAAAAAAGTATATATTAACAAAGTTCTCTGACAAACAAAATAACAGCAGAACAAGACAGATACAAAATAGCAATTTATATTACATATAACATCATCATCAGTTACATATAATTATGCTACATTAAATAGAACTACCTCACACTATAGTCCAGGCAAAATAGCGTTTCAAGTGGAATAAATTGTAACCTGGGATTTTTCTTCACAGATCATTTCTTTGAGGTCTCCAGAACAACATATTAAAAGTCCCGAAAAATCCCAGTTGCGCAAATATGTTTAATTTCATAAAGTAATAGAATATATAGGCTCCAATGGAGTGATAGCCCCGCCCCCTCCTATACAAACCCATTATAACTTAAAACTCCATTTTAACCATGATGGATTATTCAAAAACAACCCATCTTTTTTCTGGTGACTGATATTGTCCTCCTAATACGTGAGAGGACCGTGGAATTTCATTCACAGGTTTCAGTTATTTTTAAAATATTGTTTTGGAAAATGTAGCTGCCTCCATATCTGGGCATGCCCACCCAAATGAATATTAAAAAAAAAAAAAAAAATGAAACCTGTAAATGAAATTCCACTTTGCACTGGAATTTCATTTACAGGTTTCATTTATTTATTTTTTAATAGTGTTTAAAGTATGCAATAATCAATGGAACAGGGTATGTCTGTGTCAAAAGACCTGTGTTTAACATTTAGCACCTAAACAGACAGAGGAGTCTTATCTTAATACCATTATTTCTCAAACATTTTAATGTGAACAGTGAAGGACCTACCAACTGAACGACCAGCAACTGGAAAACACAAACACATCGTGCCATTGTTTAAAAGTTGTGTATAGCGAGTTAAAAAATAATCTGACTTGCTTGCAGCGTATGTACGAAGTTAACAAAATCTAAAACCTGGCAACACATAAAGTGTTCACAATGATGGCAAATGTCCACTATGAAACATTATAGTATACTCATTGATATAGACATTTATTTATAGTGTTACACTATTTCACACAAAGAGAAGTTAACATGCTTTAAAAGCAAGATATCAAATTACATCAAAACAAGTCAAGAAATACTTTCAATTTAAAATAATGAATATAACCACGCCATTACTATTCTTGATAACTTAAATACAGATATAATTACTGGGAGTTACTGTAACTAGGTGATAATATTATCACAACAACAGCAATGAAGATACTCATTCCCAAGTAAACAACGTAATCTAACTCTAACAATCCTTGACTGGCAATCATGAACCAATAAAAATAACGTCTCCACAAATGTCACCATGATCAGACAGATGATATTGAAGGCTGTTCTCTCTTCATGTTGTTCACATAGCCCTGAGGACATGTGATAGCATGTCAGTTTTCAAAATCTAAAATCCAACTTTAGTGGAACAGACTGGTGTGGCCAAAACACATGAAAACTATCTACGGGTACAAGGTATACCGTTACACTTATGTACACAAAGAAAGTGCATTAAAAGCAATAGAATTACATGCAAGTACAGAAAAACAAGCCAACAAACATAGTGTAGGGATAAAATAATAGAATAAAAATTAACACAATATAGGATTACATACAACTGACCACATTTATGAACCCTCACTATAGTTGATTAATTAATGTAACTACAGAAATAATTATTCGTAATTCACCGTGTGATTACAGTATATCTCTGTATCTTATATAGCTTTAACAGTTAATGCAGGGCATTTTGCCAGTCTTTTGGCAGATGTACAGCAGAGGTTGAACAAACCCAACAATCACAACAATGAAGATGCATATAACCCCAAGTAAATAAGAGTAATCCAGTCCTTGAATGTACAAAACGGCCATAATGCACCAAAGTAAGTAACTCCCTAAAAATGAGCCCATGTTCAGACAGATGATAGTGAAGGCTCTCCTCTTCATGCTGGTGTCCCTCTCCCTCTCCCTCCCCGTCTCCCCTGGCATGGGCTGTTTCAGAGCCCTGAGAACGGCCAGGCTGCACAGCAGCATCACCGACATGAAAAATACACACTGGCCCAAATAATAACAAAAATACACTTTCACAACACCAAGTTTGTATGATAGCATGTTTAACAGTGTCATCCCAACGATGAGCAGCCAGGCCACGGCAGAACAAGCCACCCTGTACCTGAGGGGTTTGAACTTGAGGAAGAGCACTGGGTGAACCACTGCCATGAACCTCTCTATGCAGATACAGCACTGGAAGACGGGACGTCCGGTTAACACGAACCCATTCACAAAAACTGAAAAAAGGATGTTTTTTTGGACAACAGCTGGAACAGTTAACAAGCTGAAGATGATCTCACATACACTGAGGTTGAGTGGGAAGAGGTCTGAGGCCATTGTTCCAGCTGGTCCGGTCAGTACCAGCCACAGAACCGACCTCTATCCATCGATTGAATAGACACTTATCAACAGAAATGTTACGATCCAATCGTGCCGGTATAGCAGATAACAGATACCCGCCGGGCAAGTAGATATTTTGTATTCATTGCATCGGTGGATCACGGATACTACTAGTAGGGCGGGGCAAAGCATAGTTTTACTGAAGTTTTGTTTAGGGTTAGTAACCGCATAAAGCGCCATCTAACCCTAACCCTAGCCTAATCCTAAACCCTAAACATAACCCCAGTAAAACTAGGCTATGCCTACACCTAACCCCAACCCTAAACTTAACCTCAGTAAACTTATGCCTAAACCTAACCTAACCCTAACCATAACTTCAGTAAAACTTCCTTCGCCCCGCCCTACTAGTAGTATCCGTGATCCACCGATGCAATGAATACAAAATATCTACTTGCCCGGCGGGTATCTGTTATCTGCTATACCGGCACGATTGGATCGTAACATTTCTGTTGATAAGTGTCTATTCAATCGATGGATAGAGGTCGAAGCGGGTGCCCAGGACCAGGTTGACTGATGCGCTGGTGATGAGCGCAATGTCAGTGTTGCTGTAGATGGAGGACTGGTTTGATGTGTTCATCTTGGCAACTTGGAATGGAGAGTGCTCTGTCTTTTCAAAATTCAGTAAAGTCTTAGACAAACAAATAAAGGACAGTAAGAGAGAAACGGACAAAGAGAGAAACATGAGACTTTGAATAGCAAAACACCTATATAACAGACTATTGATGAAAACTCCTCTACTAAAACACACAGTTGGTTGTAACACTTGTAATACAGACCTTGACGGTTGACCTGTTGTGTTTCCTTTACTCTGTGAGCTCTGCTGTTCATACATACAATACAATGTACACAAGTGACTGAAATGCAAAATAGTTCTCATATTCTGACAGGTCATTCCCTCTCAGAGCTCATCCATCATCGACGCAAATGTGGAAATTATCAAATTTCAGTCAAGGCCACTGACAGTCACTCAAAGAGACTTGTCAGCCATATTGTCTGACTACTAACCCTATTACATAACCCTACATCTATGCCTATTATACTAATCTAGGAAATTATGCTGGAAAATAAACATAACAGCAGCTTAGCCAGACATATTGTAATGCTATATGTGGTAGCCGCAATGCAACTTTGATAAAAATCCACCATAGACGTTATGAGCTACTTTCTGTCAGTAAATAAAAGTGCTGGATTTTGGAGGCATTCAGTCATTTGTATTAACAGGTTGGGCTGGTGCCTCCTGCATTCTAAACAGGTAGTACACAGGGCTGTTCAGTGACTAATGATGAGCGCTTCCAAACTCCAGTGCAAGAATCACCTGCAGGGAATTTATTTACAGAAACATAGTTCATAACATGTACATGGTATATTTTATCAAACAAATGCTCTGCAGATAGAAAGGATAATTCAGCGTTTCCATACAGCTGCAATGTTGGTGAGTTTAACCACGCCATTCAATACAAGCAGATCACAGATGAAAACCTTTGTCAATGGAAGGTATTGCAACTCTACATTCATTCCTGTCGTTTGTAGTACAAACACACATTTGTAAAGGTTGACTGATCAGCCAAGACCCCAAGAAACAGACAAGAATGTCCAAGAATGCATTTTGTTGTTTTTTATTTACCCCCAAGTCTCCTAACACCAGCCAGGTAGGGCAATATAAACAGTGATGGACTGTTCCAAAATCAAATGCGTCCAAAAAATAACAGATATAAAACTAAAAGAACAGCAGCTTGAGGTAACTACTTTTTACAGGTTACACCTTCCTTCCATACACAGGCTCCAGCAGCTCTCTTCCTCTGCTGCTATATGTAGCTTCTTACCAAGACCAAACCTGTCTGTAGATTCAGCCACCATTTTATACCAGCTGGGTCATACCAAGAGCACTCACAGCAATTAGCAATTAACTTATTAACAAAGCAATCTAAGGCCCATAAGTTATACACCATTACTGAAACCACCAAAACCATCTAATTATAGGCCTGTTTGATAAAGTGACAAATGAAAATATGAAGTACACTTCATATTTTCATTCATCACTTTATCAAACAGGCCTATAATTAGAAATTCTATTATAAAACAGGAACAAACACCCCTCTCCTCCACAGCACTTGGCACCTTCCAATCAACAGCAGAGGAGAGACAGGTGACCAACAATAACATGTTTAAAAGAAATGCAGTGTCCATTATCAGGGAATTTATTTAACATAGAGTAAATACATTAGATATGAAACACATCACTCCCCACAGTCACTGCCAAACTGGTCAGCAATAATTAATTAGAAGCAACTGTGTGTTCAGATGAGCTTTTATGCATTGTCTCAGTTTGTCTCTATAGAACACAGGCTGCCCTGAGACAGTGAAAATGAAATCAATAATGATAAGAGACCATAGTAAATATCACCACTATATTTGGGAAAGTTAAATAAACAGGAACAGAAACAAGTACATAACCAAATGGTGCAGCCAAAACACACCATTACACATACATGTACAATGCATGTTTGTCATTATGTGCAATGACAAATTGTGGATTATATATTTTACTACCCACTAAACAATATTACATTTTATTTAGAGACTGCAATCCTTTGTGAAACATCACAAAGTTCCTTAAAAAGAACAATAATAATAAAGCATGGTAGCAGAAGAAGACAAGAAGCAACAATGTGAGATGAAAAAGTAGAATATATAATACAATAATTAGTAAGATAATTGTTAATATTGTGGAGGCATAACTTGAAATAGGGACATGTTCCACTAGTAGTCCTAGTCACTATGTAGTCTAGTACTTATATCCCCAGGAGGGGTGAAAACATCTTGCGACCTCAACCTTGGTCGCAACCGATGCTTTTACCACCTGCCATGACCTTTTTAGAGAAAAGGTTGCGATCACAAGATGATTTAGAAAAAGGTTGGGGCAGAGGAGTTCCCAGCCTTTTTCTAAAGAGTTCACTGTGTGATTCTCTATGTGTCTTCTATAGGTTTAACACAGGGCAGTTTGCCAGTCTTTCTGCAGATGTACAGCAGAGGCTGAACCAACCCACTGACCACAGTGATGCACATACATGCAGCCATAAGTACTTCAACTACATCATGTAAAAAGACTCCTTGAGCGGCCAAAATGTAAACAATGCTCCAAATAAAGAAAGTTCCTACAAACGACACCATCAGACAGATGATAGTGAAGGCTCTCCTCTTCATGCTGGTGTCCCTCTCCTTCTCCCTCCCCGTCTCCCCTGGCATGGGCTGTTTCAGAGCCCTGAGAACGGCCAGGCTGCACAGCAGCATCACCGACATGAAAAACAGGCATTCACCAAAATTAACATAGCTCACTATGTTGGGAGAGAGCCCTGTCATCTGTAATAACACAACAAACAGGATGATCCCAACGATGAGCATCCAGGCCACGGCAGAGCAAGCCACCCTGTACCTGAGGGGTTTGTACTTGAGGAAGAGCACTGGGTGAACCACTGCCATGAACCTCTCTACGCAGATACAGCACTGGAAGACGGAACGTCCGGTGAACATGAGACCACCAGCAAAAAGTTCAAGGAGGATATCATGCGTGACAACAGCTGGAAGATATAACAAGCTGGCGATGATCTCACATACACTCAGGTTGAGTTGGAAGATCTCTGAGGCCATTGTTCCAGCTGGTCCGGTCAGTACCAGCCACAGAACCCAGCTGTTGATGGGGACTCCCAGGACCAGGTTGACTGATGAGGCGGTGATGAGAGCAATCTCATGGCTGCTGTAGACGGAAGACCCGTTTGATGTGTTCATCTTCCTGGCAGCTCTCTCTTTTCACTATTAAGTTTTATGGAAGAGACAAATAAATAGAAATACAGAGAGATGAACATAGTGGTAAGATACACATTGAATAGTAAGCATATCGTAATATTACAGATATCAAAACATCTCTAAAACATAAAAATAATGAAAATGCCACTACAACATAATAATAATCAAAAGCCATACCTACAACATAATCAGCAATATAATATTACTCAAAAAACTGTTATCATATTAATTCCAATCGTACCTGTTTGCCCTGTGGAGTTGTGGTCCAGCTGTGTGCTCTGCTGTCTCCACTGCAGTGTACAGCACCAGCTGTACTGTACATTGGAACATTATAATATGTTCTTTGATGGCCGGATATGTAAATAGGTGTCATATGCTGACATGTCATGGGTGTCTCTTGGACATCAACAACACAGTGTGAAATGTAAACTCTGTGGCTCAA